>CAJHNH020000354.1:0-107500 GCA_905116865.2 Candidula unifasciata
CTCTCTTGGCAGTGGCGAAACGTCACAACAATTAGCCTTGATTGCTCGGGATGAGACCATGATTCGATTGCAAAAGCTGGGCTTCAAGGAACAGGGAAAAGGGGGATGGCGGAAGGGGGACAAAGAAGAACCTGGAATGACAACCCTAAGAAAGGTTAGGAAAGATAGCGGGTTTTTTATTTGCTAGTGATTCCATCAATTCACCTCCATGACTCTAACTGGTCAAGGGTTATGTTATGTTATGTTATTTCATTATGCTAACGCATACCTGCCGAAATAATACACATTAGAAATGTATACAATGGTTCAGAATGTGCAGTGCACACTGAAAATGGTCTAACTATCTAGGTTTTTTGGTGAAAACTGGAGTGAAAAAAGGCTGTATTTTGTTTCCCTTGTTGTTTGGAACAGCCATTGATTAAGTAATGATAAACTGTTGCAAAGTTAATACTGGCATTTACTGGGTAGGTAATAGACAATGAAAGATCTGAAATTTGCAGATGAAATTGTTCTGTTAAGTAAAAACAACAAAGACATGCAAAGAAAAACAGACAATTTGTCATCTACAGCATCACAAATAGTGACCACAAATAAGCTGAGAGAAAACAAGTATATTAAAGATACCAAACGTAGATCATGTATATGGCATGCTAGAGAACAAACCCAAAAAAGTAACGCACCACTTAACTTATTTGGGAAGCAATTTTGACTCTCAAGGAAATACAAAGAAGGAAATTATGAAACATTCTGGCAGAGCAACAAGTCTTTAAAAGTCTTAACAAAATATGGCGCTCCAAGTTATACAGCTATAAGACCAAACTACAAATCTTCAGTTCTAATGTTATATCAATTGTAACATATGCTAATGATAGATGGAGAACCAGCAAAGATATGGAACAAAGGTTAAATGTATTTTAAAATAAATGTCTGAGAAAAATCATGAACATCAAATGGGATGAATTTAAAAAGATTGAGGAGATCAGAGAAATGTCTGGACAGATTCATTTATCAACTTCAATAAGACAAAGAAGATGGAGATATATTGAGCACACTCTGAGATTAAATGAGTAAAGAATTACAAAACAGGCACTGAAATGGGAAACAAATGGTCTGAGAGAGAGAGAGAGAGAGAGAGAAACAGAGGACGTCCAAGGGAAACATTAAGATGAACATTATTATAAGAGGCAGAAAATGCTGGGCTGAGCTCCATGTCAGAAATCAAGAGAGTTGCATGCAACAGGGCCGAGTGGAGGAATCAAATGGGAGCCCTATGTGACGTCTAAAGACCCACAAAGGATGATGATGAATGAATGAATGAATGAAAATGATGAATGCATGTTAACAAACAACTCAATTTATTTCTATCTGTTATCATGTAAAGAAAAAACTTGATTTATTTCTATCTGTTATGTTAACAAACATTCTGCCGAATAAAGAAACTACAAGAGTTTTTGTTTGTGTCATTACTTTATTATATTATAAAATATTGCAGCACAGAAACACATCACCATAGCAAATCATGTTATGTACAGACACCCACAACCTAATACAACTTGTTTTCACCAACAAAAGACCTAGCAATCAGCACGCCAGATACTACACTCACAACGTGTAAACAGGTTTTAGTTGGCTTTCACCCAAATAAAATCTAACTGTTCAGCAGATACTGTACCCACAACGTGCAACTGTACATACTGTTTTGATGTTCATTCACTCACATAAGACCTAGATGTACATCATACTGCACCCACAATCTGTAACTTATACAAAGTTTAGTTGTTCTTTCACAAATATAAGACCTAGCAGTAGATCAAATACTGTGCTCACAATCTCCAACTTGTATCATTTCACTTTCACCCAAATATAACTTATGATACTGCAACCACACATACATACATACTTGCGATAAGTTAGTTTAGAGACACAGTCACATAAAAAGAGTAAGCAAAAAACACTTGAATGTTTAAAACAAGAAAAGGTAATCATGGTATGAAAGTACCGTTCTTGAGGTTTGAAGTTACAATATATCTTAGCATTATGCTATGGTGAGACTAGATCCCTTTATCAACACGTTTCTACTATCTCCAGTAATTTTGTGTGGGCAGGGCAGTTCTCTTTTTACTAAACTACCACCGCTCCATAATATATGTAAATCAATTACACACTTCTTTACACTGCTCTACCACTGGGCCAGCAGGCAAGTCTGTCTGTCATCCACTGCTTTACCACTGGGCCAGCAGGTAAGTCTGTCATCCACTGCTTTACCACTGGACAAGCAGGCAAGTCTGTCTGTCATCCAATGCTTTACAACTGGGCCAGCAGGCAAGTCTATCTGTCCACTGCTTTACCACTGGGCCAGCAGGCAAGTCTGTCTTTCATCCAATGCTTTACCACTGGGCCAGCAGGCAAGTCTGTCTGTCATCCAATGCTTTACAACTGGGCCAGCAGGCAAGTCTATCTGTCCACTGCTTTACCACTGGGCCAGCAGGCAAGTCTATCTTTCATCCAATGCTTTACCACTGGGCCAGCAGGCAAGTCTGTCTGTCATCCAATGCTTTACCACTGGGCCAGCAGGCAAGTCTGTCTGTCATCCAATGCTTTACAACTGGGCCAGCAGGCAAGTCTATCTGTCCACTGCTTTACCACTGGGCCAGCAGGCAAGTCTGTCTTTCATCCAATGCTTTACCACTGGGCCAGCAGGCAAGTCTGTCTGTCATCCAATGCTTTACCACTGGGACAGCAGGCAAGTCTGTCTTTCATCCAATGCTTTACCACTGGGCCAGCAGGCAAGTCTGTCTGTCATCCAATGCTTTACAACTGGGCCAGCAGGTAAGTCTGTCTGTCATCCAATGCTTTACAACTGGGCCAGCAGGCAAGTCTGTCTGTCATCCAATGCTTTACCACTAGGCCAGCAGGCAAGTCTGTCTGTCATCCAATGCTTTTACCACTGGGCCAGCAGGCAAGTCTGTCATCCAATGCTTTACCACTGGGCCACAGGCAAGTCTGTCTGTCATCTAATGCTTTACCACTGGGCCAGCAGGCAAGTCTGTCATCTAATGCTTTACCACTAGGCCAGCAGGCAAGTCTGTCTGTCATCTCATGCTTTACCACTGGGCCAGCAGGCAAGTCTGTCATCTAATGCTTTACCACTGGGCCAGCAGGCAAGTCTGTCTGTCATCTAATGCTTTACCACTGGACCAGCAGGCAAGTCTGTCTGTCATCCACTGCTTTACAACTGGGCCAGCAGGCAAGTCTGTCCGTCATTCAATGCTTTACAACTGGGCCAGCAGGCAAGTCTGTCTGTCATTCAATGCTTTACCACTGGGCCAGCAGGCAAGTCTGTCGTCCACTGCTTTACCAGTGGACAAGCAGGCAAGTCTGTCATCTAATGCTTTACCACTGGGCCAGCAGGCAAGTCTGTCTGTCATCTAATGCTTTACCACTGGGCCAGCAGGCAAGTCTGTCTGTCATTTAATGATTTACCACTGGGCCAGCAGGCAAGTCTGTCTGTCATCTAATGCTTTACCACTGGGCCAGCAGGCAAGTCTGTCTGTCATTCAATGCTTTACCACTGGGCCAGCAGGCAAGTCTGTCTGTCATTCAATGCTTTACCACTGGGCCAGCAGGCAAGTCTGTCTGTCATCCAATGCTTTACCACTGGGCCAGCAGGCAAGTCTGTCTGTCATCTAATGCTTTACCACTGGGCCAGCAGGCAAGTCTGTCTGTCATTCAATGCTTTACCACTGGGCCAGCAGGCAAGTCTGTCATCCACTGCTTTACCACTGGACAAGCAGGCAAGTCTGTCTGTCATCTAATGCTTTACCACTGGGCCAGGAGGCAAGTCTGTCATCTAATGCTTTACCACTAGGCCAGCAGGCAAGTCTGTCTGTCATCTCATGCTTTACCACTGGGCCAGCAGGCAAGTCTGTCATCTAATGCTTTACCACTGGGCCAGCAGGCAAGTCTGTCTGTCATCTAATGCTTTACCACTGGACAAGCAGGCAAGTCTGTCTGTCATCTAATGCTTTACCACTGGGCCAGCAGGCAAGTCTGTCTGTCATTCAATGCTTTACCACTGGGCCAGCAGGCAAGTCTGTCATCCACTGCTTTACCACTGGACAAGCAGGCAAGTCTGTCTGTCATCTAAGGCTTTACCAATGGGCCAGCAGGCAAGTCTGTCATCCACTGCTTTACCACTGGACAAGCAGACACGTCTGTCTGTCATCCACTGCTTTACCACTGGGCCAGCAGGCAAGTCTGTCATCCACTGCTTTACCACTGGGCCAGCAGGTAAGTCTGTCTGTCATCCAATGCTTTACCACTGGGACAGCAGGCAAGTCTGTCTTTCATCCAATGCTTTACCACTGGGCCAGCAGGCAAGTCTGTCTGTCATCCAATGCTTTACCACTGGGCCAGCAGGCAAGTCTGTCTGTCATTCAATGCTTTACCACTGGGCCAGCAGGCAAGTCTGTCATCCACTGCTTTACCACTGGACAAGCAGGCAAGTCTGTCTGTCATCTAAGGCTTTACCAATGGGCCAGCAGGCAAGTCTGTCATCCACTGCTTTACCACTGGACAAGCAGACACGTCTGTCTGTCATCCACTGCTTTACCACTGGGCCAGCAGGCAAGTCTGTCTTTCATCCAATGCTTTACCACTGGGCCAGCAGGCAAGTCTGTCTGTCATCCAATGCTTTACCACTGGGCCAGCAGGCAAGTCTGTCTGTCATCCACTGCTTTACCACTGGGCCAGCAGGCAAGTCTGTCTGTCATCCAATGCTTTACCACTGGGGCCAGCAGGCAAGTCTGTCTATCATTCAATGCTTTACCACTGGGGCCAGCAGGCAAGTCTGTCTGTCATCCAATGCTTTACAACTGGGCCAGCAGGTAAGTCTGTCTGTCATCCAATGCTTTACAACTGGGCCAGCAGGCAAGTCTGTCTGTCATCCAATGCTTTACCACTAGGCCAACAGGCAGGTCTGTCTGTCATCCAATGCTTTACCACTGGGCCAGCAGGCAAGTCTGTCATCCAATGCTTTACCACTGGGCCAGCAGGCAAGTCTGTCTGTCATCTAATGCTTTACCACTGGGCCAGCAGGCAAGTCTGTCTGTCATCTAATGCTTTACCACTGGGCCAGCAGGCAAGTCTGTCTGTCATCCAATGCTTTACAACTGGGCCAGCAGGCAAGTCTATCTGTCCACTGCTTTACCACTGGGCCAGCAGGCAAGTCTGTCTTTCATCCAATGCTTTACCACTGGGCCAGCAGGCAAGTCTGTCTGTCATCCAATGCTTTACCACTGGGACAGCAGGCAAGTCTGTCTTTCATCCAATGCTTTACCACTGGGCCAGCAGGCAAGTCTGTCTGTCATCCAATGCTTTACAACTGGGCCAGCAGGTAAGTCTGTCTGTCATCCAATGCTTTACAACTGGGCCAGCAGGCAAGTCTGTCTGTCATCCAATGCTTTACCACTAGGCCAGCAGGCAAGTCTGTCTGTCATCCAATGCTTTACCACTGGGCCAGCAGGCAAGTCTGTCATCCAATGCTTTACCACTGGGCCAGCAGGCAAGTCTGTCTGTCATCTAATGCTTTACCACTGGGCCAGCAGGCAAGTCTGTCATCTAATGCTTTACCACTAGGCCAGCAGGCAAGTCTGTCTGTCATCTCATGCTTTACCACTGGGCCAGCAGGCAAGTCTGTCATCTAATGCTTTACCACTGGGCCAGCAGGCAAGTCTGTCTGTCATCTAATGCTTTACCACTGGACCAGCAGGCAAGTCTGTCTGTCATCCACTGCTTTACAACTGGGCCAGCAGGCAAGTCTGTCCGTCATTCAATGCTTTACAACTGGGCCAGCAGGCAAGTCTGTCTGTCATTCAATGCTTTACCACTGGGCCAGCAGGCAAGTCTGTCGTCCACTGCTTTACCAGTGGACAAGCAGGCAAGTCTGTCATCTAATGCTTTACCACTGGGCCAGCAGGCAAGTCTGTCTGTCATCTAATGCTTTACCACTGGGCCAGCAGGCAAGTCTGTCTGTCATTTAATGATTTACCACTGGGCCAGCAGGCAAGTCTGTCTGTCATCTAATGCTTTACCACTGGGCCAGCAGGCAAGTCTGTCTGTCATTCAATGCTTTACCACTGGGCCAGCAGGCAAGTCTGTCTGTCATTCAATGCTTTACCACTGGGCCAGCAGGCAAGTCTGTCTGTCATCCAATGCTTTACCACTGGGCCAGCAGGCAAGTCTGTCTGTCATCTAATGCTTTACCACTGGGCCAGCAGGCAAGTCTGTCTGTCATTCAATGCTTTACCACTGGGCCAGCAGGCAAGTCTGTCATCCACTGCTTTACCACTGGACAAGCAGGCAAGTCTGTCTGTCATCTAATGCTTTACCACTGGGCCAGGAGGCAAGTCTGTCATCTAATGCTTTACCACTAGGCCAGCAGGCAAGTCTGTCTGTCATCTCATGCTTTACCACTGGGCCAGCAGGCAAGTCTGTCATCTAATGCTTTACCACTGGGCCAGCAGGCAAGTCTGTCTGTCATCTAATGCTTTACCACTGGGCCAGCAGGCAAGTCTGTCTGTCATCCACTGCTTTACAACTGGGCCAGCAGGCAAGTCTGTCTGTCATTCAATGCTTTACCACTGGGCCAGCAGGCAAGTCTGTCTGTCATTCAATGCTTTACCACTGGGCCAGCAGGCAAGTCTGTCGTCCACTGCTTTACCAGTGGACAAGCAGGCAAGTCTGTCATCTAATGCTTTACCACTGGGCCAGCAGGCAAGTCTGTCTGTCATCTAATGCTTTACCACTGGGCCAGCAGGCAAGTCTGTCTGTCATTTAATGCTTTACCACTGGGCCAGCAGGCAAGTCTGTCTGTCATCTAATGCTTTACCACTGGGCCAGCAGGCAAGTCTGTCTGTCATCTAATGCTTTACCACTGGACAAGCAGGCAAGTCTGTCTGTCATCTAATGCTTTACCACTGGGCCAGCAGGCAAGTCTGTCTGTCATTCAATGCTTTACCACTGGGCCAGCAGGCAAGTCTGTCATCCACTGCTTTACCACTGGACAAGCAGGCAAGTCTGTCTGTCATCTAAGGCTTTACCAATGGGCCAGCAGGCAAGTCTGTCATCCACTGCTTTACCACTGGACAAGCAGACACGTCTGTCTGTCATCCACTGCTTTACCACTGGGCCAGCAGGCAAGTCTGTCATCCACTGCTTTACCACTGGGCCAGCAGGTAAGTCTGTCTGTCATCCAATGCTTTACCACTGGGACAGCAGGCAAGTCTGTCTTTCATCCAATGCTTTACCACTGGGCCAGCAGGCAAGTCTGTCTGTCATCCAATGCTTTACCACTGGGCCAGCAGGCAAGTCTGTCTGTCATCCACTGCTTTACCACTGGGCCAGCAGGCAAGTCTGTCTGTCATCCAATGCTTTACCACTGGGGCCAGCAGGCAAGTCTGTCTATCATTCAATGCTTTACCACTGGGGCCAGCAGGCAAGTCTGTCTGTCATCCAATGCTTTACAACTGGGCCAGCAGGTAAGTCTGTCTGTCATCCAATGCTTTACAACTGGGCCAGCAGGCAAGTCTGTCTGTCATCCAATGCTTTACCACTAGGCCAACAGGCAGGTCTGTCTGTCATCCAATGCTTTACCACTGGGCCAGCAGGCAAGTCTGTCATCCAATGCTTTACCACTGGGCCAGCAGGCAAGTCTGTCTGTCATCTAATGCTTTACCACTGGGCCAGCAGGCAAGTCTGTCTGTCATCTAATGCTTTACCACTGGGCCAGCAGGCAAGTCTGTCGTCTAATGATTTACCACTGGGCCAGCAGGCAAGTCTGTCTGTCATTCAATGCTTTACCACTGGGCCAGCAGGCAAGTCTGTCTGTCATCTAATGCTTTACCACTGGGCCAGCAGGCAAGTCTGTCTGTCATTCAATGCTTTACCACTGGGCCAGCAGGCAAGTCTGTCATCCACTGCTTTACCACTGGACAAGCAGGCAAGTCTGTCTGTCATCTAATGCTTTACCACTAGGCCAGCAGGAAAGTCTGTCTGTCATCTAATGCTTTACCACTGGGCCAGCAGGCAAGTCTGTCATCTAATGCTTTACCACTGGGCCAGCAGGCAAGTCTGTCTGTCATCTAATGCTTTACCACTGGGCCAACGGGCAAGTCTGTCTGTCATCCACTGCTTTACAACTGGGCCAGCAGGCAAGTCTGTCTGTCATTCAATGCTTTACCACTGGGCCAGCAGGCAAGTCTGTCTGTCATTCAATGCTTTACCACTGGGCCAGCAGGCAAGTCTGTCGTCCACTGCTTTACCAGTGGACAAGCAGGCAAGTCTGTCATCTAATGCTTTACCACTGGGCCAGCAGGCAAGTCTGTCTGCCATCTAATGCTTTACCACTGGGCCAGCAGGCAAGTCTGTCTGTCATTTAATGCTTTACCACTGGGCCAGCAGGCAAGTCTGTCTGTCATCTAATGCTTTACCACTGGGCCAGCAGGCAAGTCTGTCTGTCATCTAATGCTTTACCACTGGACAAGCAGGCAAGTCTGTCTGTCATCTAATGCTTTACCACTGGGCCAGCAGGCAAGTCTGTCTGTCATTCAATGCTTTACCACTGGGCCAGCAGGCAAGTCTGTCATCCACTGCTTTACCACTGGACAAGCAGGCAAGTCTGTCTGTCATCTAAGGCTTTACCACTGGGCCAGCAGGCAAGTCTGTCATCCACTGCTTTACCACTGGACAAGCAGACACGTCTGTCTGTCATCCACTGCTTTACCACTAGGCCAGCAGGCAAGTCTGTCATCCACTGCTTTACCACTGGGCCAGCAGGTAAGTCTGTCTGTCAAACACTGCTTTACAACTGGGCCAGCAGGCAAGTCTGTCATCCAATACTTTACCACAGGATTGACAGGCAAGATTTATCTATCTTTCACTGATTTACCATAACTGCTTAGAGAATGTAACAACAATAGAAGTTAGTGCAAACATACAAAAGCAAATATCTAGTACAACACAAGAAATAGACTATACACTTCACCATACAAGCAGTTCACTATACTTGGCTAGTAATGAAGACATGTAATCACAGATGTAAAATAAAAATGGACAACATATGTACAGACTTATGCCATTTGATGAATAACATAGACATCTTCCATACGTACAGAAAGAAACAGTTGAAGAAAAAATATATGCTTAAAACAAAATACAACAAATGTGTTGAAAGTAATCTTGCAGACATAGTATACACAGACTCTAGATATTATAGCAAGCTACAGCAGCTATGTACCTGCTGGCTCAGCCATCTTGGGTTCAAATCCATACTGAAGCTGATTTTTATATAAAGACCTTGATTCACAGGAAGACCCCCCCTTCCGCCACTCTCCCAAAGTAAAATATGGGCCTTGTTCATCTTTTTTCCCCCCAGAATTCACTGTGAAATTCTAGTTGTTTGTCCACTTCTGGACAAGTCTTGTCCCAGAACTTCAGTCTGCATACACATCCTTTTTACAAATCTGGCTTACCTGTATGCAGACTGTTGGTTCCTCTCCTCTCATGCGGATGCACTGTGACTTAAAAGAAAACATCTCTAATTACTTGACTTTTACCAAATTCTTGCTGGGGGTGTAGGAAAGAGTTGTTCTGGGGCTATGGGTGTAGGAAAGAGTGGTTCTGTTCTTTCTTCCCCTATCCACAACTGGACCTGGGAACCCAAATGGGGATAGATGGAAACAAGGGATAGATGGAAACAAGCTGTCTGTAATATTATCTTTTCCTTTTGTCTGTAAAGGTTGTTGGCACACTGTATTGTGGGTTACAGCTAGGCTGCAATAACCATGCTTTTCAGTCAAACACATCTGATTTCAGTAAAAATATGGGCCTGACACCAATTGCTATGGTATCATCAAGGTCTTTTACTCATCTTATTTATATCTTGCACTGCACTCAGCCTCTTTTATGGCTAAATGTAGGAATGCAATGTTTCTTCACACAATGAAGTTGATGTTTTCACACAATGAAGTTGATGTTTTCACACAATGAAGTTGATGTTTTCACACATGCATCTTTCAGCAGCCTTTTCCCATGACTAAGAAACGTTTATTTCTAACCGGTGTTCCATGCTGGGGGAACCATGTCTAAGAGACAGGGGAACAACATTTAAGAGTCTAGGGAACCATGTCTAAGAGCCAGGGAACCAAGTCTGAGAGTCAGAGGAACCAAGTCTGACAGTCAGGGGAATCAAGTCTAAGAGTGAACAATACAACATCTAAGAGTCAGGGGAACCAAGTCTAAGAGTCAGGGGAACCAAATCTAAGAGTCAGGGGAACCTAGTCTGAGAGTCAGGGAAACCAAGTCTAAGACTCAGGGAAACCAAGTCTAAGAGACAGGTGAACCTAGTCGAGTCAGGGGAACCATATCTAAGAGTCAGGGGAAGGTAAAGATAAAAAAATAAAGTCGGGAGATGTGAACCAGTGTCATTGCACATGGTTATAAACCATAACTGCTCTGCCACCAGTACGGACAGCTGATAAGAAACTGTCCACCTGTGTCGCTGTCCGCATGCAACTCCGTAGCTACAGCAACGTTCCTCCATTTACCCTAGAGTGTTAACTCTGGTACCCATTACCTAGAGGCTGAGTGATCCCCGGCAGGGGAACCAAGTAAGACAGTCAGGGAAACTAAGTCTAAGAGTGAGGCATACAAAATCTAAGAGTCAGGGGAACTAAGTCTAAGAGTCAGGGGAACCAAGTCTAAGAGTCAGTGGAACCAAATCTAAGAGTCACAAGAACTTTATCTAAAAGTTAGGGGAACCACAGGTTTGTTGGTGTTTGGTTTGTTATTAATCCTCTGAAGTTTCAAGCCTAATGCATTATGTTCAATTCAATGTAGTCCTGAAATCTGCATGCGTTTATCAGACTGAGATAACTTGACATTTTGTTTTTTTAAACAACCCGACATCAAAGTTCCATCTCCTGTGGGGACTTTTGTTGCAGACCTCTGCTTCCCATCTCCAAGTTCAGAAACAAGCAAAGTGTGTTTATTGTTATCTCAGATAAATATTTATCAGTTATTCGCTCTACTGTAGATTACAACCACAGTATACTGACTGCAAGATAAGAATCTTAATCTGTCGCCCATTACTCCTCTAAGTTAATTTTCTTCTTCTTCTAGTCTATATTTTGACAGTCAGGACTGTGAACAGCCTTCTCTTGATCACTTCTGAAATAGATGCTCATCCTCACCATAATATTAACGGTTTCTCTCTTGTTCTCTCTTCTTCTTCTCTTCCACTCCAACTTTCCTGTTATCATGATGTGCTCTGGTTTTCACCATCTCACGATACAACCATAGAATCCATAGAGTTCAGACTGCCCCCTTTTGAAGCAGCACTCATAAGTCAATACTAACGTTAAATGTTGATGACATTTCTAATTTAATCAGAAAAATGTTTTTTAAATTAAAAACTATTTCACTACAAATGATTCACTCATCTATTTGTCAAAACAGGGAACTCATGTTGAACTAAAAATACAACAATGAGAAGTTGCAATGAAACAATCTGTACATCTTTATACAACTATGTACACATAAATAACTTAATGTGTTACAGAACAAACGCTTATAACCGAACATGAAGTTGCTAAAACAAATACTGGACTACAAAATTAATTTTGCCATCCAGCTGGTCTCCTGTCCATGCTTCATCACCTAACCCAATGATTTCCAACCTGTGCCAGCCCTCCCCCCTTTTTTTCTTCTCCCAGGGCGGTGTAAGGAGGTTTCAAAAGGGGGAGGGTAGGGCATTTGTAGTTGCGATAATCTAGACCAGGACTATTCAACTGGTGACCCGCGGGCCAAATGTGGCCCACAGAGGCCTAGCAAGTGGCCTGCGGATCACTGCTAGTTGTACTATATTAATGATCTTTCTATGCTGGGGCTCGGGTCTCCAGCCCATGAAGATCCCCATTGTCAACATTTTGGCCCTTGAGTAAACTTAGTTGAACAGTCCTGATCTAGACTGTCACCTCTCCATACAGGCTACATCATCTAATCTGTTGCCTGTCTATGGCACACTTTCCTTAACAAACAATTTGTTTTATACTTGTATTTAAGTATTGAGAAACCATGAGTTGTAAACCCTTTGGCTCGGTGCTATGGATACCGCAACCCTTCGGCCTTGATTCCATTATAGGTAACGTTAATCTGGGAGAAATGTGGCTTTTCTGCCTACCACCGGGCGTGAATGTGGACCACAAGGAGTTCGCCACCTGGTCGCTGCACTGAGGGTTTTAACCAACTGCGCTAGCGAGCCAGGCTAAAAAAATATTTTAAAACCTTGACAGTTTCTGTATCCTTATTCACGACACCTCACTACACAGAGATATTTTTCTGTCATATTATTCACTAAGATGTTTGTATTCTCGCTAAAAATTTTTAAAAAAAATCTTCTCTGAGATTTCTATTTGAACTGACAGCCCCCGTCTTCTGTGTTAAGTTCTCTTTAATCATCTACATATGCTGTGGGGAAACACAAGTAAGCCATATTCTGGGTACTTATTATGTGTATATTTACATTTTCAACTTAAGCATAACTGTGCATGCTAAAATTGACAACATATCTTTATCTGTATGCTGAAATTTTCTGCACATTAATTACTGTTATGTTAAAATTGTCAGTCTATGTGTTACTTTTAAATGATGAAACCGGACCTTCTTCACTGCTTCTGAAAGAAAAGAAAAAAACATAGCAGAAGGCCAGTAGCCTTGATGAAAGCGATCGTACAGTCCAAGTCTCTGTGCATATACTGCAGCTTTGTCTTAACTGAGGCTGGAACAGGAAGGAAGCTAAAGCATTTCTCAAATAACACCCTGTCAAAAACTAGCATTACTGTCTTATCTAGCACTTTGCAGTGTAGGAAAGAGGCGTCTTTAGAGCAGCATAGCTCATGCTGTAGCCACAGACTGTGCAGGTGAGGATTTATTTTTCGCCCCGATTGAAAAAATGCCCCAACCTTATCAAAGTTTTGGATCCTGGTCTCCTGCATGAAAACAATGCACCATCACAAAAGGTAAAACAAAAAGAAAACTGCTGCAGGAGTGTGAAACACTAAGGACTACACAGATACTAGTTTTCAACACAAATCTTATAACAAATTGCCTTCAATGTTCACTTACCAACTGCACTAGCAGAGATATCTCTAGCCCTTGAGATACATTTTTCTGGCTTAAGACAGTAGCAGATATATAAAACTGAAATGTGCACCAAAGTGTAATGTAGGCTCACTAACAACTTTATTCTGAGTTTCTAACTCGATTAGAACTTTAATGCTAGTAGTACATGCAGCACTTGAAAAATGAAAAGGTAACAAAAAACTTTAATGCTGGTAAACTCATCTAGAAATGTTAATTGGGTAGCTCATTTTGAAGTGTAATGCCAATAATACACTTAGAACTTAATTTTAGTAGTTCACTTGGAACTTTAGAGATAGTAGTTCACTTAGAACTATAATGCTAGTAACTAACTTGAACTTTATTGCTAGCAAATAATTTAGAACTTCAATGCTAGCACATCACCTAGATTTTTAATGCTAGCACATCACTTGGAACTTTAATGCTAGCACATCACCTAGATCTTCAATGCTAGCACATCACTTGGAACTTTAATGCTAGCACATCACCTAGATCTTCAATGCTAGCACTCAACTTAGAACTTCAATGCTAGCACATCACTTAGAACTTCAATGCTAGCACTCAACTTAGAACTTTAATACTAGCACATAACTTAGAACTTCAATGCTAGCACATAACTTGGAACTTTAATGCTAGCACATCACTTAGAACTTTAATGCTAGCACATAACTTGGAACTTTAATGCTAGCACATAACTTAGAACCTTTTATGATAACATATTCCTCCATTTCACTCTATCTTGTGCAATCTTGCTGATATTATGGATGGAATCCAGTCCATCAGCACCTCTGACCTCTCTCAATCTTTGCCTTCAGGTTTTTCTCGAACATCCTTGGGGTTTTTTTTTTTTTTCAAACCATATGTTGCCCATTTCAGTGCCTATTTGGTGATTTCCTGTTTGCTTTTCCTCCGGATGATGTGCCCACATAAAACTATGATGCCAGCGACTCTTCAGACATTTCTCGCCTTTCTTTAATTCATCCCATTTAATGTTCATCAACTTCCAGAGGTATCTGTTTCTGTGTGCCTTTACTTTGCCCCATCTCAAAGCTGTTACACACACATAAAATTCTTAACCACTTCAGCCTGCAAAAATCTTTCTTAATTTTTTTTTAAAAGATCTTTTTCAAACTTTTTGTAACAAAGAAATGCATTGTTATAATTGTCTAAAACTCTACCCTAAGAAACTACAGGAAAAGAGAATAGAGAAGAAGAAATTTGCAGTCACTGTCAGTTTTTTCCTTTTTTTTCTTAAATACAGGGGACTGACACCTATGACCTCGGAGAAGACAGGCAAGCTTGCTAGCTACTGCATCAAAACGGCTCCGAAGTCACTAAAAAGATGGATTTTTTATATTCAGAGTCATTATTTTACCCAAGGGTTATTCTTTTTGTTGCTTTATAAAGGAAATAATCAATAAATACAAAAGCAGCAAAGAAACAACTACTTTCCTTGCTTCTGACCAAGAAAAAGGGGGTTTTTCTGACACAGGCATAGACAGCAAAGTGACAACATCATAAGAATATCATGGTGTCAAAATATACCCCCCCCCCCCCCCCCCCCCCCACCCCATTAAAAAAAAACCGCTTTACCCCACATAACATATAAAAAAAATGTGTGAATATAATCAGACCCACCAGATCGACAGATTATACAGCTGCAACCAGGACCAAATCTGTTATATAGGTGTGCCGACCACTGTCCAAAGACATCAACAATCTGTAGAAGGTAGAAAACCGGCTTTCTCTTGGTGACAGGGTTAAAACAAAACATCCCAGTCATGCATCTCTAATCTTCACCGCACCATTTTCAAAATAAAACAAATCACAAGTGTATAATGCAAAATAAAATCACAACAATGATGTTCTCAAAACAGTGACAAATTACTATTTACAAAAGATTCTTCTTGGCAACACCATTTCAGAGTAGCCAGACCAACATCATTAACAAAAAAGTCAAACTACATCATTCTCACAAACACAATACATAGAAATTACAGAAAGAAGACACCTAAATAAAGAATGCACACCTTATTACCAGGAATATTTTATAGTATCACATCAGATACTTCAGAAACAGAATTTAAAAAAAAAAAAAAAAAACTGAAAAGTAAAAAAATTCTCTGTGTAGGTTCTGGAGCCCCGTGTGGACTGGGAAACAAGAATAGACCCATTGTCACCCAACAAAGATGTTGGAAAAGGTTACTAAGAAGGAATCTGTTGAAAGAGGATGCATTAGGCTGAAAGGTGATATCATAGCCTAGCTGTAAACTACAATATAATGTGCCAACTGCCATTTTAAGGGTGAATGTGGAAAATACAAAAAAAAAAAAGAAAAATCAAAGATTAGCAAATTAATGTGTCCTATTTATGTTTTCTGCCCCAGAAAGAGAGTGACTTCCCTTTCCAGCCAAACCTTGGCTTGGCCCAAGCACTTTACTAGTTGTTGTCACTGGCTGGCAATATAGGATGCATATATTTCAGGATGTGAGCGCTTTTAATAGTCCCAAAACATGCATTAGTGGCCCTAAGCCCAACCCCCCTACGTCCTACTGCAGCCTACATCCAATGACACAGTGTAGCCTATGTCCCACGACTGCATGCAGCCAAGGTCGCATGACTGCATGCAGCCGTGGGACATACGCTGCACTCTCTCGTAGGGGGGGGGGTTAGGGCTAGTGCTGCATGTTTTGGGACCATATCGCCAGCCGGTGGCAAAGCCCGACACCCTGACACCACCCAAAATTTAGGACAAGCCCTGCGACACTGCGATTTATGAATGGTAAGGAAAGTCACTCTCTTTCTGGTGCAGAAAATGTAAATAGGACCGACCAATCAATCCATTTAACTGAATCTGTAAAGAATTCATTGCCCTTAAATGAAGAGTGAAATATGCATGGCAAAAATTTTGCAATCTGTTGTTGATATCTTCTTAGTTTGAATTTACAAGGAAACATTGCTTTGTTGTTTGCGTTCACCAGCTGTAAACCCTGGTGACAGATCTGGTTGTTTGTCCATTTCTGGACTTTGGCTTTGTTCCAGGACCTAAAATTTGCGTGTGTTTTACAGATCTTGCTTATTTATATGCAGTCTGTTGGTTGCTTGCCTCTCAGGCAGATGTCGTGCTGATTCTGAAGAATGCTGCCAATTAGTCAACTATTATGACATGCTTGCTGGGGAGGCAGTGTGTCTACAATTGTTTTCCCCATAATAGGACATCGGAACCCAACGTGGGAAACACCGCTTTAAAGTACTGTGCTACTTTGAGTAAACTGTAAATATGTACAAATGAAACAAAATCTACTACAGGACAGGCAACACACAACTAGAGAACTGGTAATAAAAAAGCACTCGTGATGAAAACATCATAGCCACTCAATCATATCTGAGGTAATTGTTAAACAAGACAACACAGTAAGCACCCAACATAAAAAAACAAAAATAATGCTCAGCCAAGATTCTATTCATTGCATAAACCCATTCACTACACAACTGTGTGTTGAGTTGAGTGTTTAGAACAGACATCATAGCTTCTTGCCTTTCATCTTAGTGTGGAGCGTTGGCCAGATCCCCTTGTCACTCCCTGTTGCATCATTCTTTTCATACCATGCTCATCTAAGTGTGGCCTTGCACTGTTCACTCCTTCGCAAAGAGCCTTGACAAAATCTGGCTTGTCATGCTCATATTTACCACCAAGTGGTGCAGAGCCAGCAAGTCTGTCAGCCTTTTCGTTTCCCAACACCCCTGAACAGCCCTGAAGAAAATATTTAAAGGATGCTAAGTACCTTGGACTTTTGAAGTGATGTTTGCCACTCTGCACACCTGGTTTCAGCTTTTCCAGCATTTCTAAAAACTGAGTTCAACATACAAATATACTCTTTCCTGAGTGGGTTCCATGGCCCCACTGGGGATGGTGGGGGGGGGGGGGGGGGGGGAATACACAATGCACATAAACAAGCATATCATAAATGGCAATCAATTAAGGATCTGCTTAAATCAGATGCACTGGGCCAATGAGCACCAATATCACAGCCCAGCTGTAAAACACAACGCGGGCCAACTGTGCTTTAAGGGCAAACATCAAAGCTGTTCAAGGGAAAATGTGAGTACACTGTTACAGTAGGAAAGTCAGAAGGAAAGAGAGGTATGAAGAGGCAAAAAGATGTTAGTTTGGAATCACTGAAATGTTCAAATATTCTTTCAATAACCGAATATTTCAAAGCCCAAATGTTCAAATATGTATTTAGCAATATAATAAACATTAAAATTTTCAAAAGGTTCAAATATTCAATCAATAAAAATAATTCAACATTAAGATGTTCAAACAGAAAGAATAACTCTATATTAAAATGTTTAAATATTAATTCAGGGAAAAAAAAAACCTCAACATTAAGATTTTCAAATATAAGTATACACAGAAAATAATTCACAATTAAAATGCAGAAAATAGTTTTTCAGTAAGACACTAATTTAAAGCTAATGTTCAAGACTTCATCAAGAAATTACAACAACAAAAATTCAACACAAGATGTGCACATGTTCATTCCACAATAGAATAATTCAATGCTTATGTTCAAACATACATTCAGTAATACACTAATTTAACACTAAGATGTTCAAAAAATCAATTCAGAAACGTTATTTAAAAAAAAATTAAACTATTACTATGTTCAAATATTCAATCAGTAATAGAATAATTCAACTCTAAGATGTTACAATATTTATTCAGTGGTAGAATAATTCAACGTTGAGATATTCAAGTACTCATTTATTCACCCAAAGTGAGAAGAATTCATCAAAAAAAAAAACATTCCAATATTCAGTCCCTGTTGGAAACAATGAAAACTGAGTTTTTTACACACACACATAAAAAGTTCTGTCACTATTTTATTGTTTTTTAATAGTCCTAGAGCATCATCATCAGGTGCCTTGCCGAGTGGCATGGGCGATCATGCCTATCAATAATCTAGGATCTCTTGCAGCATGTATCAGTTCGTGTGCCGACACACCTCCATGCCATGCAACAAGTGCTAGAGCAGGGGTTCTTAACCTGCCGGTCGTGACCCTTTCACATGGATCGTCTAAGACCATCGGAAAACACATATTTATTGCAGTTATGAAGAAACAAATTGTTTGGGGGTCGCCACAACATGAGGAAACTTTATTAAGGGGTCATGGCATTAGAAAGGTTGGAAACCTCTGTGCTTGAGGGACATGTTTCCTTATGTCTCCACATTGTAGTAGGTCAGGGCTATTCAACTAAGTTTACTCAGTGGCCAAACTTGTGAAAATGGAGATTGTCACTGGCTGGAGGCCTCAGCTCCAGCATAGATAGATCACTAATATGATACAACTGGAAATGATCCGTGGCCAATTGCTAGACCTGCAAGCCACAAGCTGAATAGCCCTGTAGTAGAGGATGGACTTGCGTTTCCTCAACCTTCGATGTGGAGAGAGCACTTGACGGATTTACTGAAGCTAAAATAAAAAAACACACAAGCTTAGAGTTTCGTATTATGTGTCTGCTTTAGCTATCATTCTTGTCACATTTGCCCTGTAAAAAGATATGAAAACAGTAAAATACTGGCATCATCTAATTTTGAATTAAGGATGTCTCCATGGCTAAGTGGTTCAGAGATTCATCTTGTGCTGTGATAGAAGTGGGTTCATTTCACAGACTGTGTCATGTTAACAAAATTCCTGGCGACTGTCACTGGAGCCACACAGTCTGTGGTTTGTGTGATGCTCCTTGCAGGCAGCTAGCCTTTCTGTGGAGGAAGACCCAGGCTTATGGAATAAAATCTGGTGCAACCAAATTAACAATCTTGACTTTACACACTTGGTATATTTTAATTATACAAACACACACAACATCTTGGTTGGTTCACCGGATCAATGCTAGTACACAAGCCACCTACCGATATTTACAATCATTTTTACAAACATACATATCAGGATTTGGGCCATGAACAAGTAGTTAGAAAGTTGAACAGGACACTGACATACAGATGAACAGACTGCATTGCATACAACAATACATTATAAAACCTATTCTAGACAGAAAAGTTGCAAGCGAGCAAGAGGTTGTTAGCAATTATACAAAAAGGAGGATGACATCAAGAGGTCAATCAACAAACAGCAGTCTGAAAGTACATTTTTCCCCTTAAATATTGGCTTTATGGTAAACAGATGGCAGTTAACTAGAAAATATTGTTTGCACTGCCATTTATCTCCTTCACTTATCCTACTGCTTATGCCGTGAAGAGTCAGAGAGACGAGAGTAACATGAAGTTACCTGTCTGTAGCTAGTTACTTAGCTTGTGTTAAAGTCGTACTTTTACTCCCTCCACCCATCTCTTTTTTGATTATCTTCCCGCCTTTCAGCCTGCTGGCCTCATGCAGTAGACTCTATCTGCTGGCTGAATTTGTTCCACTCTGACCAGATGACTAAACCATTTGACCATCTATAAAATCATTTACCGGTACTGTGCCTACTATTGTTCTTAGTTCTTCACTAGTGACTCTTCTTGTTTTGGCAGCCGCATTTCTTATACATCTAATCTCACATGTTGCAATTTTGCATTTATTTTTTTCTACCACTGTCCATGTTATTTATTACGAAGTTATACAAAACTTTCTAGAAAAAAACAGAAATGAATCCCTCAAAAACTACTTGTTGGTTGAAAAATCATACTTACACACTGCTATCAAAGTCATATTGCATACATTTTAAAATACAAAATATTTATATGATTTCCACCTAGAACTATTATGCTCAAGCATGTAGAAATATAACTGATAACTATAATGTCAAGGAACAAAGCAGGAGGAGCTTGGAAGCAGCAGATATGTGGTTTCTGAGACAAATATACTTGAGTGGATTCACAGGCTCCAATCTCAAAGACAAAGGTGATGGCAATATACTGAGAAGATCATGAGGAGAAGTGGACAGAGAATCAATAAACAGGCACAGCAATGGGAAACACATGGACTGAACAATCAAGGATGTTCACAAGAAAAACCCTAAGATGAACATTGCTGAGAGAGGCCAAAGATGCTTGACGGGAACCCATCCATGATACTAAAGGGACTAAACAGGATAAAAGAAAATGGAGGAATAGATCATTAACTCCTAATGATTTTAAATGGTATAAAATGATAAGGATGATTGAATTAAAAGTATGTCAGACATCAAATTGCAGGCCAAAAAGCAAATAAGGTGATATTTCAGTGAATTAGCAGATTTAAGAAATGCATAATTAACATCACACAAAACAGAATGACGGTAGCAGGCAACATTCAGTAATTAGAAATTACAGAAATTCACACTTCTAAGCCACTTCACAACAAACATTGTATCTTGATGAAAAAAAAGGTGGTGGCGAAAGGGGGGGGGGGGAAGAGAGTGAGACAGAGACACAGAAGACTGACAGAAAGAAGTGTTGAAAAGAAGAGACAGAGAGAAAAGACACAGAAACAGAGAGAACAGATGAAGGTGGTGGGGGGGAGGGGGGAGGGGGTCTTTGGGGAAATATGTTACATTTTCAAAAGTCTAATAGCCAGTTGACCCAGGCTGCAGAAATGTGGTTTCCATTAATTTTCAAAGACATGTAAAAAGTTGACTCAACATTATTTCAGCAAATTGCTGCGTTCATGACAAAGGAAAAAACCTAGCTGATCAAGATATACTGATAATGAAGCAGCGGACTTATAATAATATGTGAGTTATGAGAAATAAGGTGAGATGCCTGTTTGAGAAGAACACTAGTTAGCTATATTATAAGTAAGCAGAAGCAGATATAAACACTCTCAAAAAACACATTTAATTAATTAACATTATTTGTTTTATATAATTTATTCCATGACTGCTCTCTAAGCAGCTGGACACCACAGTGATCACACGAGCCAAACTTTGAATGCTAAGTCAAAGAGAACAGGTTTCCGGAACCCAGTTCAACCTTGACAAGGTCAAAATTGAGGATCCTATAGCTGGGTATTCATTATTACAAGTTTTATTCTTGAAAGAAGCTTAGTTTCCACAGGTGAATTGTTGTTTTTTACTTTCTAGGACCTGTGGGGGCAGCTTCAGATGTGTCCAGCTCGTGCTCGACGCTGTCTTCTCGGATTCGCGGCATGTGTTCATTAGCAACTCTGAGTCCAGGAGTCCAAGCAGTACCAGAACTGGCAGATGGCTGTTGCAATGCAAAGGGAGACTGAGGGGTCGGTAATGGAGGAAGGCTGGAGAGTCCCGATTCTGCATCATCATCAAATACATCCTGAGACAAAGGGTGAGGCATGGGCGCAGGAGCTGCACCGTGTGATAGCGTTTTGTACGGAGATGAGGAAAACGAAGGTGCTTCAGTAGCTTGTGCTGCGGCTCCAGGCTGGTTAACCCAAGAGGTGTCTGTCAAATGAGTCGACCTCTGAGGATCAGTCTCACGTAGAATGACTGACCCTGTTGAGGAAGTAGAGGACAGCATGTCTGGGGAAGCTGAAGCATGCATGGCGCCGCTGCTAGGGTTCCTTCCAGAGTGCTGCCCTCGGCTGTATGTCATATTTGACAGTGGTATACCCGACAGCCTGGTCTCCTGTGGTGTGGCTGGATCTTCATCAGAGCACTGTCGGAAAACTCCGCTGGACACACGACGTTTGCGATGGTGAGCTTCGTGCATATGCAAAACACTCAAGCTCATGTTGCCGGACAACAGCTCATGTTGACCCTCGTCCAGCCCGCTCAGAGCAAACGTGGCCGTGTGAAAGGAACCAGAGTTGGTCAAACTTGTTTGAAAGTTTGAATTCTGGTTAATAGGACCATCATGGCTGGAGAGTCCACCTCTTAGCCTGGGAGGCTGGCCAGACATTGGGCTCAGTGAGCTCATCTGCTCTGGTTGGAACTGATAGCTTCTTTGAATGCTGGAACCCATCTATGAAAACAGCAAAGGCAAAATCAAATGTTATTCCATACTTCTTTTACATTATTAAAAGCCTGCATGCAAAATAAACTGAACCAATTTTATAGCAGACAAGAAGGTAGCAATCGTGTTTCACAATCCTTGATGTACCAAGGTTCAATTTGCATGGCAGCTGGGTTAGAAAATAACCATTCTCGTGTGAATACAGTGGTATAAGAGACTAGGATCTCACAACGTAGCAATCCCTAAAACAGCAACTAAAATATATGTCAAAAAATGTTTTGCTGAAGAAAAAAATATCACAAACGGTCAAAGAACTGGAAAAATACTTTATAAGAAAACAATTAAATCCAAAAATATGACCAGGTCCTCAATTAATTGCTGTTCATGTATGAGCATCTGACAAAAATGTACCCCACTAGGCATTTATAAATACCTAATTAAAATTTATATTATAATTTATTATTTTATAAATTATCCATAATTTTATGTATTAATTTTGATTTATGCATTCATCAGTTTAAAAAAAATGCAAATCCCTGTGTCCGCTTGTAGATTTCAATCTATTAAGAACTCCTCCCAAATGATGACCAGCAAAAAGGTGAAATTTGCAGGTGTCATTCTGTCTGCAATGTCAAGGTTAATGGTGCTATTTGCTGCACATGTTTCTGGGCATTTCAGATAACTAATAACACAATCACTTAAAGTTAACATTTGCCAGAGTTATTTCCCTTGAGTATTTACACATTTTATTTAAACATCACTTGAACAAATTAGGTTTCAGAAAGTTTCATTTTGTTGTTACCTCCTTCATACTCGAAGTCTGAAGGTTTTTTTTTTTAAGCAGTGAGATGAGAGCAGCGAAAGCATTGTGTTTGTAGTTGGTTCCCTCCAGGATTGTAGTCCTAGGATTAACACTTCAAGGATTCAACCGTAAAGTTATATTGGGGCCTTTAACAGTTACAACATTACTTGAAATTACTATTTACCGTCCTTTTTAGGATGACATTTTTTTGTATTTAAAGCCCCACCCCGGCTCTCGCCAGGGGCCGCAATATAGCCAGGCCATAAACATGGCCAATTGGCTGAACGCGGTTTCTGGGACCTCTCCACGGTGATCTCATCCACATGGTGGCACGTGTCATTGGGTGTTTATCGCTTGTGTGATGTCCTCAACATTACTTGAAGTCTGGATCAGGCAGGGACAATTAAAGTTAAAGCATTGTGGTTGGACCAGTGTAGGCACTTTGTTGTGGGGTGTGGTAGCTTCATCAGTCACATATAGTGTGGGGGAAAAGGGGGGAGTTACGGAACAAACAAGCTTTGTTTTCCCTTTGTTCATCATCGTCTAAACATATTGTATGTAGGCATGTACTGACATGATTAGTAAAATTACTAACACACATTTATATGCATCTGTCATCCAACACAGGGAATATGTGTGTGTGTGTTTGTGTGTGTGTATTTATTTTTGCACAGATTCAGTTTCATCATTACTGGGACATTTTCCACGATGGATGGTCAAAGTATTTAAATAATAAAGTAATAATAAGGTACCACAATAAATTACAATGACTAAAGTAGGAGTCACGATAGTGTACTGTTTAGACTGGTGTTTCCCACTGCGTGCACTTCCACTGGGTTGAGCTTTCTAGTATTGGTCCATTCTCTCCGTTCTTTCTATAACCCCCCCCCCCCCCCCCTTTTTTTTTTCCGCAACACCTCTCACACCCAAAAACTTACCGGAAACAAGGGAGGTACAGGATTCACATATCCCAGGCTCGGCAGACTGAATGGATCAGCTATAATACTTGTTAGAGCTGGCAACTCCCTTTGAACTAAGAAAACAGAAAACAAAATATGACCGTGGCGCGGTGATTTCGGTCACAGGCATGAGGGGAAGTTAAGTCTGATGTGATGTGTATAAGGAGATATTCCGTACCCCACTCGGGCGCCAGTACTTCACTGTTCTGGTTTTACGGAACCTCATGTAAGACTCCTGTTGCACGTCCCCGTCGTGCGCCACGGATAATGTCTCAAATGAGCATTAACAGAGTTGGCAGGGGATCTCGGAGCTGGCGGCCCCCAGAGGTGTAGAGTCCTTTCTGGCTCTCACCAGCCCGCCCCCAAACGCATGGGTGAAAAGTAACAAAACTCAAGGACTGCTTGCTAAATGTACCATCAAATGACAACTCTTGGTTAAAATTCGGGAGCGAATGGAAAACTGTGCTGCTGAGACTCAACCCTGACCGAGAGATTTACCCGCAGCCAAGACAAGTAACATCTCTTGTGGGCGACTTCTCGCAGCAAGATCCCACCTACGTACATCCTCTGTCAATCCTCAGTGTCGTCGTCACCGCGCTGAGGTAGACCATGGCAGCAACTATTCATATGCTGGCTTGAAAACAATGTCCGACAAAGTTACACCCCACGGCACACATGCAAGCTCAAAGTCCGACGATCATAACTCGTACCGATTAGGAAAAGTCTGAATGTCCGTATCCACTGGTCCAACTCGCCCGAGTGTTGGGACCAAACAGGTGAAGCCACGCCTGACGCATTTTGCTTCCCCATTCTGTCGTGCTAAGGGCACAGCTGAAACAACGTTAAAGGTGTCTAACGTAAGATGAAAAAGCATGTACCTATTTGTGTGGCCACAAACGTCCTAGACCTGTGGGCTGCTCCCCGCTGATCTCCAAAGAGCGCAGCCTTGTAGCGCGGGAAGCTCAATACACGGTTGTGAGGTTAAGCAGTCATGGGCAGGACGTGACGATTCCTTGGGTGAGCCCAGAACCAGAGCATCATGTGTCGGCTCTGCACTTATGGAAGCCTCCTTGGATGGCGGGGAATGCCCATGATCTGCCCCTGCCTTCCCTTGAGGGCTGAAAACTCTACATAGAGCTGCCTTAAGGACGACATGCCGGGGGGCCACACTTGTTAAAAGTCAAAGAGGACACCACACAAATAAGGCAACATCTCGACCCACACAAAACAATGGCCACAGTCAACCTAGAAATAGGCTTGACGTCTTCCTCCGAAGTCGGAGTACATCTGCCTGAGAGGCGGGGAACGAGTACTGCAAACAAATAAGCCAGTAAAACGGATGTACACGCAAAACTCAGGTCAAGGTAAAAGCCAAAAGTCCATTTTGGACGAAAAACCGCGACTTACCGCCGGAATTCACAGCCGGTGAACAAGAAGAAGAAGAAGAAAATATGACCACTCGAGCTAAGCTTCAGCAGCTATGGTAGCCATTTTAAAAAACTGCTATTATTGCCTGTATTTACCATTTCTGTGGTGTAGGCAGGAACATCTTTTAGCCCGTCAACACTGTGGCTACATGCTCGCCTGTCTGACTGAAAGGTCTTGAGGTTCGAATCCTATTAAGGTAGGTGTTAGTAACAGAGCTGGGCTTCCAGATCAACCTGTACTAAACTGGCTATGATGAAATGTTCTGGGATGTAAAGGAGACTGGCATGATACTGACTACATCATGTGTCAACTGGTGGATAAAATTCTAAGTCTAGCACAATTTGTCCAGTGTCCTCATCTCATCTCATCTTGATCCTCTGGGACCTTGTGGTATCGAGGTGAAGTATAATTTGTCAGAAAGTGCCTGTTTGTGCGCTTCATAAAAGGGGATTCCCAGGTGTTATTCCCTCTGGCCATCGTCTGCCTGGTCTTCTTCACTTCCTGCTTGGTCTGTACATCATTGCTTGCTGTGGTATACTGCCTGCTGGCATCCACATTATACGGCCAAACCACTTCACTAGTTTTCTAATGAAATCCAGGGCTGTCCCATTTCCCTTCAGATTTCATCATTTATGATCTTCTCTCTTCCTGTTACATTAAGAACTCTCCACAGGAATCACACTCCAATTGTTGTAATGTTTCTTTTCTCTTTTTCTGTTAACATTATGTGTTATTGGATCTTTCACATCTGGACTGACTAAACTTTAACAGACAGTACAGCAGGGCTGTACAACAAGCGGCCCGCAGGCAGAATTTGGCCCACAGAAGCCCAACAAGTGGCCTGCATGATCATTATCAACTGCACTTTATTGATGATTATTTTTACACTGAGGGCTCAGGCTTCTACCTGCAACGATCCCCATTTTCAACATTTTCCCCGCAAGTTGAACAGCATTGCAGTACAGCACATAAATGGGAGTCACTCTAGCGTAGTGTCTAGATGCTCACTTGCAGGCCTGAAGATCTTGATTGTGAATTTGCACTGAATAGGTTCTTTACTTGTGTGTTGTCCATCAAGATGATGATGACCACTCTTTGTCATTAAGTATGAGTACGAAGATGACTGATGAGGCCGATGCGGGCCCGAAAAGTTCTTGGACAGTGAGGACAGGGAATGAGTGTTGTGCCAGGGAGGGGATCTCCTGCAGTCGCCTTTCTGTTCATCCTTTTCTTAATAAATCTTGCTGTTCTGTTTGCTTCACATGTAGCCGAGCCCTTGTGTAGAGGCTGCATGCCATGCATTTCGGTCTTGAGAGGCAGCCTCCCAATTGGTGTCATTTATTCCAAATGCTTTGAGTGAAGACTACAAGGTGTCCTTAAAGCCTTTCTTTTGCCCGCCTTGGGAACGCTTCCCATTTTGCAGCTCACCATAGAAGAGTTTTTTGGGAGCCTGTGATCTGGCATGCGTGCCACATGACCAGCCCAACGAATTTGATGCTGCATCAGTAGAGTGTGGATGCTGGGCATGGCTGCTTTCTCTAGGACTACGGTATCGGTTCTTTACTTACAGGCTTAGAGCATACATTATAATCTCAAAGTCAAGGGGATCGACTTCACTGCAACAGATTTTAATCCATCTGGCTCCCCCTCTCTCCACCAACAGTGTCGCACACAGCATCAACTCTGTAGCTCCTGTGATGATCCCCAGTCTGAAAGTAAAGCATTCAATGCTTTTATCAATATGGTCCACTTAGGCATCTGCTGTGAAACCTTTTGGAGCCGATAGAATCCGAATTATGAAAAGAAAGAAAAAAGAGTTAAAAAGGGGGAGAGAAAAAAACCCACTTGGATTTCAGGCAAAACAAAACAAAAATACCTTCAGTTTTGACACCGGCTATAAAAGCATTGCTCTCTTCAGGTGGTTTCCATTCTGGGTTTGTGGTCTGAAATATAAGTGATTTAGAACAGCTTGAGAAATGCTTAAAAGAATTCTTCCCTAAAATAATGAGTTAAGAGCTGGGTTATTTTTACAACACTCTGAACACATGCATAGAGCTTAGGTTCCCTCATCGAAATACAGGTCAGCATTCTGCAACTAATTTTGTCAGTCCTATGCTGGTTAACTCTTTCAGTCCCGAGGAAATCATATGCTCACAGGCTCCTACCTTGGACCTACTTGGATTTAACAAGTGGGTCAGCAGGCTCATCTAACATTAACTCTTTGAGTACCAAAAGATTTTGCAATATAATCCCAAAGGTAGCAGTAGTCATAGTAAACACAAAATATGATAACCTGGCTGTAACAAATGTAAAGTAAAGTAACGATCCCTTTTCACGCCTTAGGCACATCGGGTAAATGGGAAGAGCGGCCCATATTTGTACAGACCAATCAGCACTGGATAGGTAATGTGGTTAGCATTATGCCGGCCGTCTCTACTTCCCCAGGCCAGCAATCCTGGTACCCAGTAACAAATGTAGCAACTCATATACGTAGCTGAGGATTAAAATAGTTAGCCAGGTTTCTGAAGGATGCTTAGGCTAAACATCACATCACATTGTTGATTGTGTGATACACATGGACAATAGATGTTCACCCTAAGTTCACAATAAGTTGGTTGGGACTGAAGGAGTTAAGAGACAGTACTAAGGAATCAATAACTGACTCTTCATTGTGACAAGAATTCTATACAAGAATGTTTAGTGGTTCACAAAATAACAAGTTTAGCAACTGACGAAATAAACCCAAAAATAGCATAACTCACAGTGAAATGCATAAGGGACAGCTCAATTTTCCCATTCTCCGCCTGCATAGCTCGTGGTGCCACGTCAGTACCTGGTTTAGTTTGTGTCCACTGAAAAGAAAACAATCACTATTTTTATTATATCAAGCTAACACAAATTTCACAAGATAATATTCTGATATTAAACATACTTGAAGAATGCACATTGCTTATTTAAAGACCATCTTCATCACACATGACCTTAAGTGCTCCAATATGTCTCCAACGTTAGAATGCAATACACAGTCAATATTGCCCTTCTTACCCTCACTGAAAGTGCTAGGCATCAATCCACGATTCTGGGATCATGAAGGAGTCAATCTTTCTCAAGTTCCTTATATTGTCAACATTATCCACTGCCAGATTCAGATCCAGGATATTACTAGTGCAAAAAAGATGCTAAGTAGTCTCATCAAAATACCTGCCAATTACTGCCTTTATTATATCACTTTTGCGGTTTAGGCAGAGGGGTCTTTGGGCCTGAAGATTTGAGGCTGCGTGGCTAGTGCTGTCGCCACGGTCTGTGCAGGTGAGAATTTTATTTTGCACCCCAACAGAACAAATCTCCAACCTTAGTGAGGATTTAAACCCGGGTCTCACGCATGAGAGCCCAGGATTCTGACCGTTCAGCCAGCCGCTCCTCGTCCAATTAACTGCTTCATAACACTCTACAGTTACAAATGTTTAAGATCCAAATCTGCATACCTTATAAAAAATGACAAAAATCATCAAAAGAATCATCAAATGTACTTTGAGCACAACTATGAAGATGGGATTATTTTTAAAACAATTAAATAAAACCTTTTGTATTTCCATATAACATGCCCCCCCCCCCCCCCCCCCCCCACCACCACCACATACAATAGGTAAAGCATTGATGTTGTCAGTTCATTCATTATCCTGGTATGCCATTATATGTCACGTAGGGCTCACAGTCTCTTCCTCCTGTGTGCAATCAGTTCAATATAATGGATCTAATTTAGTCCAGCAGCTTTGGCCTCTCTCATCCACGTTTATCTTAGGGTTTCTTCAGGCGTCCTCACCCCGTAATGCCTTTTTTCCCCTTTTTCCCACTTTAATGCCTGTTTGGTGAAACACCTCTGGTTTCTTCTCAGCATGTGTGATATGTCCATTGTAGCATCATCTTTGTGTCTTATAACTGCTGATAACAGTGGTGGCCCAGATAGTTGAAACCTGACTGAAAGTTTGTGTGCTTTTACTCTTCCGTGCAGAAAACTGCCCAGATCGCCCTGCTCACTCCCAGCTTAATTTTTCTCTCCAGATAAGGATGCTGTGTTGTTCTGTTGACTTAATCCCAGACAGCCTTGATCCCAGACAACCTTCCACAAGTCCACTTCATCATAATGTAGCTCATGGCCCAGCGACCTGCTAATTACCATGTACACCCAAATCTCCTGGCAGTTCGATATTTATACTGAAAGATAACACCATAGTACAAACACACACACTGAGCAACTTTTAGAGTGGCAAGCACCGCTTTAGAGGCCCTGGGTAGTTACTGTCCTTTGGATATTTTCTCCAGGTCATGCCGGTGTTGGGAAATGAGGATGCAAATAGACCGGCCGGTTCTGCACCACTTGGTGGGGAAGTTATGTATGATAAGCAAGATGTTGTAAGGGCCTTTCGGGAATGAGTGAACAGTGAGGAGGCACAGACAGATCATTACTGTCTGAGGAGAATGGTACTGCGAGGAGTTACTAGGGGAATCTGTTGACGCTCAACACTCAAGGGAAAGGCGAGACAGTTGTACAATCAGACAGTTACTGGTACCATCAGAATTGGAACTCTCTGCTTGCTGCTAAAGATGGGGATGCAGCACTTATGGAAGTGTTCCCAAGAGCTATGATATTTATTCTTAAATCAACATTTCACACAAAGTTGCAATAGTGCAGTGGCTAGATGCTAAATTGTTGCGTTTGAATCCAAATTCTGGGTGGATTAAAAAAAAAAATTCACAATGGCTCTCAGGCTGACCTAGTCTAAAATGGGTGAGAGAAAATGTGCCGAGGAAATAAATGTGGACAACGTGATGATGATCGCATCACCAACTGATTGATGATTGGTCAATAAAAAAAATTATTAGTCTAACATCATATGCCTGGTGCGCAAATGACGTGAAAAGGGTCCTTTCTTTGACTTGACAAAGGGGTAGGATCAGCTGGTGTGGGCAATCATGTCTCTCTACAAGCTGTGATCTTGAATGACATGTATAAGTTTCACACACTGATACCTCTATAAGCTATAGATGGTTGTCAAGAGTATTATCACACTGTCTTCCTTTACGCCTCGAACAGTCTTTACCGATAAAATGCAATTGCGGTCTGAAAGATGGGTGTTTGAAAGGGCCGAATGTAAGATGGGCTTGCGTGCCCAATTTGTGACCCTTTGAAAACAAAGTTTGTATGTTGTTTTGTTCTCTTTCCATATGCATTCAAATTTTAATAATAATAATAATAAAACAAAAGTCTCCATCTAACGAGCACACAACACAACTGACCTGTGGATTGCCATGCTTTTTAATGTCCATCTGTGCAAAGGAGCAGACATCCCCAACTCCAGCCACCTCGACTGTGAAACATCGAAAGAAGTCCACGATCTGGACAGATTTAGGTCGCAGGCAGAAGAACAGCCAAAAAGGAGTGAAGATTGGGCTCAGGAGCTCCTCCAAAATATAAACCTAGATAGGGATGTACACGAATGACTGATGCAAAATGTGCTTTTTCTATCTTATCACCACAATTACACAATTACTCGCATACCTTCTTCTTTTGTTTTCTTTTTCACTTCTGCTTTTATGGCTTCGGGTGTCAAGAGAGATGTAATGTTCTGCTTCTTGTTCTTCTGGCCAATTTGACTTCAGAAAATATCACACAGTTATAGAATTTCTCTGATGTAAGCTCTCCATCTTGTTCTTGGTCTACTTCATGTTCTATGCCCCTGTTCTCTTTTGGTTTATGCCCTCTAGGGTAGGGCATTGCAAAGCATTCCCTCTAAGTTGGCAAACAATTTATTTGCGGCCTTTATATATAATTTAATATTGGTTCTATGCTGACTTTTTCTCTTACGACTTCATTCCTGACTTTATCTCTTTGTGTCACTCCTGCAGCCTTTCTCAGACATTTCATTCCCAGTTACTAAATTTCTTTTCAGTTTTGTTGTGACTGACTATGTCTGGCAGTGGCAGCACAGGACGGTAATAAATATGCTTTGTATGAGATGCTTCTTTCTGCTGACTGGTACTGCCTTATGTGACCCGGCATCAAGATTCTTTAGTGTATTTCCTCACCTACCCATCCTGGAAATAAAAATAGCACTCTCCATCACAATCATTCTTACACTCCCTTTCCACAATTATTAAATCTTATTGCAACCTTTCCTTACATCCATCTCAACCACTGTTTAAACCATTCCCAATATTTTCAAACAATATCCTTAATCTTTTAAAATCTCAAACTGTCATTTATTAAACCCAGTTTAAATGTTCTTATATCAGCAATAATCTTGATTTCTATCACACCCTTCTAGTTCTAAACAGGTTAAAACTGCAATAAAATCTTATAGCCAGAAAGGCCAACCCAATGATCGATGAAGTTGGATGTGTCGGTGCAAAAGGTGTCAACATCAAGCTTTGCTGTAATAGGCAAAACACAATTACACCACTTGGGTGAACAATGAAGAATACATCTTACAGTGCCACCTAAAAGAGGTGCTTTTTGGCTAACATGCTTGAATTTCCAGTAAAGTGGTTGATTAGCATTCTAAAACCTGTAATATGTTTTCACTGAGTCTTGTTTCTTAATCTGATTAGAAATCTGAGAAAAATATCTGATTAGAAATCTGAGGAAAAGAGAGTGAATTTTATTTACAAAGTGTCACAAACTAGCTAAGCTGGTATGTATTACATTAGCCATTCCAAAGATTAATCTTTCTAAAAAAAAAGGAGATATAGAAGATGAATATTTATAAAATGAGTTGAGCTTAACTGAGTTGAGAACCAATATCAACACTCTGGAAATCCATATAAGCGCTCTGTCTCCATCTTCAGCAGCCATCAGAGAGTTCCAATGCCGATGGCATCAGCTGTGGTCTGACTGTGTGTCTGTCTTGCCTTTTCCCCGAGTATTAAGTGTTGGCCAGATCTCCAGGTCACTACCCACTGCACCATTCTCTTCAGACTGTTAAATGTTGAATGCTGAATTAAGACACTTCCATAAGCGATCTGTCCCCATCTTCAGCAGCATGTGAAGAGTTCCAATTCTGATGGTACCAGTAACTGTCTGATTTTACATCCGTCTCACCTTTCCCTTGAGTGTTGAGCATCAGCGAGGTCCCCTGGTAGCTTCCCGCAGTGCAATTCTCCTCAGACCGTAATGACATATTTGTGCCTACGCACTGTTTACGCGCTCCTAAAGGGCCCTTACAACATCTAGCTTGCCATACATCAATTCACCACCAAGTAGTGAACCTGCCAGTCTTTCTGCTCATTTCCCAACACACAGGCATGACCTGGAAAAAATATCCAAACAGGGCTGTCTACCCCGGGACCTCCTCTTCAGATATGATGAACAATTTGTACCTCCACACTGTTCACTCACTCCCAAAGGGAACTGACAGCCTGTTCTGTCTGCCTGTTCATTTCCTCACATTTGTATCTCGGAGTAAATAATGTATATAATGAAGATGAAGGGACAATGTGGAAGAACTCTACATCAGAGAAGAAACATTATTTATGTATAGCATTACAACTCAGCAGACAACTCACCACTTTGTATTGAAACAGCATTGCAAACTCATCTCTGACGTGTGAAGTGTGGGCACGACCTTTCCAGTGATCTGGCATGTAGTGAATCTGGGCTAGAATGCTCATCATCAGTCGCTCTGGACAGAACACTTCATTCTGTGCAAACATCAGGCAGACATACATTTAGTTAGCTGGTCGACATTCATCTTCACCGCATATGCAGCCATTCAGACCATAATGAAATAAACAGTTTTTAACATTTCTGTTTACAGTGCACACACACATGTATACATTTGTACCCTGGTATATGTCTTCTTTCGTATATTTTTAACTTGGTATATGTCCTATTTAGATATGAAAAATGTTGCTTGGTACATGCTTTTTGTTTGGAATCCAACTCGCATGCCCAAACTTGTATGAGTCAAAATGAGTCATGACACTGTGTGCTATCCCTGTTTACCCCTCTCATTAACCAAGGGAATGTTTGCAATATGAATGGATGTCAAAACTCTGCAGAGAAGTACCACCTCAGCAAAGCTTAAACAAGCTGTAGCAGCACTGTCTGGAATGATCAGACAATGTCACATTTCCAAAACATCCTGAGGAGGAGACAGAGATGTAAAGTTCTTTGGACAGATTTTTTTTTAGTAAAAGTCAAACATGGTGAGCCTCAACAAGGTTCAAGTAGGGAAAAAAGACAGGGGGAGTGGGAGGGATACACACACTAGAATGTAAGACTCCTGAAGTTCAATTTTAAGGGTCTCCTCCCAAACAGGAACACATCCTCCTCCTCCCTTCTATCACCATCCTAGTATGCACTCAAATTTTCTCAGCAAGAAAAACTTAGGTTAAATTTTCGTTTATTCCATCAAATTACTTTCATATTCCAGTATTAAGCAGTATTTAAATTATTTTATACAACCACATAAATGTATAATATGCCAGTGGCGATACGTATTTTAAAAAAAAATGGGAACAGATTAACCAGTTATCCTTTATTTCTTGGAAAATTTGTATGGTATATGTCCAAGGATCTGGGACCGATCAAGTATGTATACCAAGGTACCACTATTATATATATATATATATATATATATATTATATATACATATATATATATATATATAAATTCACACACACACACACAAACCAACATAAACATGATATATATATATATAAATTCACACACACACACACACACACAAACCAACATAAACATGATATATATATATAAATTCACACACACACACACACAAACCAACATAAACATGCATACAGCACACAGTATATTTGACTGGGTGAACATCTCTGGTGTTTTTTTGTTGTTGTATTTATTGAGAACACTGACAACAACTGGACATGCAGAGAATAAGAATGTCAACGACTGCAGCAGGTTTTGATTATTGCAAACGGGCAAAAAAAAGTTATGCTGAAATCTGTGAAGAAACAAGTAGGAGCTCATATACTGAACCTCACATAGACCCAAAATTAGATGACAGCAGCATGAACACAACCAATGTATGGAAGAAAAACACACACAGACATATAAACACACATGGCACAACAAGAATATGAAGGACCGTTTTCCACACCTTTAGGCATACTGGGCAGATGTGGTGAGACCTATATTTTATGGGCTAATGGGACCTCACTGGGCAGATGTGGCTAGATTTATATTTTATGGGCTAATGGGACCTCACTGGGCAGATATGGCTAGACCTATATTTTATGGGCTAATGGAACCTCACTGAGCAGATGTGGCTAGACCTATATTTTATGGACTAATGGGACCTCACTGGGCAGATGTGGCGAGATATATATTTTATGGGCTAATGGAACCTCACTGAGCAGATGTGGCTAGACCTATATTTTATGGGCTAATGGAACCTCACTGGGCAGATGTGGCTAGATCTATATTTTATGGGCTAATGGGACCTCACTGGGCAGATGTGGCTAGATCTATATTTTATGGGCTAATGGGACCTCACTGGGCAGATGTGGCTAGACCTATATTTTATGGGCTAATGGGACCTCACTGGGCAGATGTGGCTAGATCTATATTTTATGGGCTAATGGGACCTCACTGGGCAGATGTGGCTAGATCTATATTTTATGGGCTAATGGGACCTCACTGGGCAGATGTGGCTAGACCTATATTTTATGGACTAATGGGACCTCACTGGGCAGATGTGGCTAGACCTATATTTTATGGACTAATGGGACCTCACTGGGCAGATGTGGCTAGATCTATATTTTATGGGCTAATGGGACCTCACTGGGTGATGTGGTCAACATTATACAGGTCGCCTTTACTTCCTAGGAATTTACCTAGTACCCATGTAAGGCTGTGTTGACATGGAAGCCAAGGTCATTTCTGACAAATGTCCGGCTCTTTTTAGATTTGAACTCATAGCCTTCAGATCCACAGATGAGTGTCCAGCCGCTACACCACATATATATGAATGTTATGATACCTCAGTCTATGTGATCTTGCCCTGTCACTCACTGCCAAGCACTGTACATAGGCATCACACAAGACAGCTGTTAAGCCGCTTCTCTTGGTTTGAAAAAGCTGACGAAAGTTTCACTAGCACAAAAAACAGTAATGAGAACACAAGCCTAGAATATTAATATATATTATATAAATAACATCATTTCACACACACAATACTTCAACATTACTTGCCTCATCAGCAATAAAGGAAGAACAGATTGTAGCCAAAATTCCTGAAAGAGATGCACAGAAAAATCAAATCATAACTAAATAGTTTCACCACAGACATTTAAAAACAAAAAAAAATGTAACCACAAACCCAGATCCCTGCCTTGCCAAGCAAGCACAATAACTACTGTGCTAGCAAAGCTCTTCGGGGGCTGCCATGGTCCAGTGGCTAGATGCTTGCCTACAGATCCAAAGGTCTTGGTTTGACGGAGACAGACTTTTGTTTTTCAAATGACCTTGGCTCCCAGGCTGACCCAACCTTAAATGGGTACCAGGTAAAATCCTGGGAAGTAAAGGTGGTTGGCGTGATGGTGACCACATCACCCACCAAGTGCCAACTGCTCAATAAAATATAGGTCTAGCCCTATATGCCTGAAGGCGTGGAAAAAGGTCCTTTACTATTTTACTAGTAAAGCTCTTCAGGGGTAATTCCAATATTTATTTTTAGTTTCCCAGTGTTCAGAATTCTGGTGCAGTAAAAATGGTCACTGCCATTTAAAAATGTTAATACTGCTCTTAACAGGTAATAGAAAATATTCAAAAAGAAAAAAACTTATAAAATTATGTAGGGAGGCATATTACCCTAGTGGCTAGATACTCCTTTGTCAATCCAAAAATCTTCAGTTTGAATGAAAAGCTAGGCAAATTTTGTTCTCAAAACTGACCCTGCGTCCCATGTCAACCCAGCCTAACAGGGGTAGTTGTGATGTCGTTGGAAACAAAGGAATGATGACAACCACATCACCCACCAAGGGCTGACTGGTCTATAAGAATACAAATCTAGCATCATCAGGTTTGTCAGACTGGTGGTACCCCCATCAGGTTTGTCAGACTGGTGGTACCCCTATCAGGTTTGTCAGACTGGTGGTACCCCCATCAGGTTTGTCAGACTGGTGGAACCCCCATTAGGTTTGTCAGACTGATGGTATCCCCATTAGGTTTGTCAGACTGGTGGTACCCCCATTAGGTTTGTCAGACTGGTGGTACCCCCATTACGTTTGTCAGACTGGTGGTACCCCCATCAGGTTTGTCAGACTGGTGGTACTCCCATCTGGTTTGTCAGACTGGTGGTACCCCCATCATGTTTGTCAGACTAGTGGTACCCCTATCAGCTTAGACTGGTGGTACCCCCATCAGCTTAGTCAAACTGGTGGTAAACCCATCAGGTTTGTCAGACTGATGGTACCCCCATCAGTTTGTCAGACTGGTGGTACCCCCATCAGGTTTGTTATACTGGTGGTACCCCCATCAGGTTTGTCAGACTGGTGGTACCCCCATCAGGTTTGTCAGACTGGTGGTACCCCCATCAGCTTAGTCAGACTGGTGGTAAACCCATCAGGTTTGTCAGACTGATGGTACCCCCATCAGTTTGTCAGACTGGTGGTACCCCCATCAGGTTTGTTATACTGGTGGTACCCCCATCAGGTTTGTCAGACTGGTGGTACCCCCATCAGGTTTGTCAGACTGGTGGTACCCCTATCAGCTTAGTCAGACTGGTGGTACCCCCATCAGGTTTGTCAGACTAGTGGTAAAGTCACCTATCATGTTCAGTATTCTCAACAAAATTTTTTCAGCTTAGCCAAACTGTGACATTTTCATGCATGCTAGTGTAAGTGTTTTAAAAAAATATTTTGTATGCGCTCTTTTTCTCAGCTGAGTTTGGTGCCCAAGGATTTTCATCAGTTGACCTAGTGATACTTAGATATTAAAATAAACAATAATATGTTTATTCCAGCGAAGTCAAATTTTGTAGCCAAGTGTTGACGCTAAGTTTGAAAACGGATCTTCTTCTTCTTCTGTAAACTGGCAGCAAGTCATATTTGTTCATCCACTTCTGGACTTTGGTCTTGATCCACAATTTAAGTTTGTGTGCACATTCATTTTACAAACCTTATTTATTTGTATGCAGACTGTTGGTTCCCTGCCTTTCAGGTAGAAAGCACTAAGACTTTAAAGAAAACACCCTGTATTAGTTAGTCGCCTTGTACGAAAGAAAACTTATCTGACATACTCAATTCCACAGAGGCCTCTGTGACAAAATGGTCAAGTCATCCGCCTCGAGCTCTGTAGGTTGTGGGTTTGATTCCAAGACATGTCATTCATTTCCGGACTGCCGTTGTTACAGGGATAATTGGAAATCATCGCAGAAGCTACAAATGTGAGGCTCTGTGTGGCCTTCTCAGTAGGTAGCTAGCCACTTTCAGCGAGAGAGAGAGAGAGAGAGAGAGAGAGAGAGAGAGAGAGAAAGAGACAGAGAGAGAGAAAGAGAGAGACAGAGAGAGAAAGAAAGGGAAAGAGAAAGAAAGAGAGAAAGAAAGAGAGAGAGAAAGAAAGAGAAAGATAGAAAGAGAGGGAGGGAGAAAGAGTGAAAGAAAGAGAGAAAGAAAGAAAAAGAGAGGGAGAGAGGGAGGGAGAGAGAGAGACAGACAGAGAGAGAACAGCAATATGAGATAAACACTAGTGCAAATTCTACAAAACCCAAGACCATTATTTTGGCACACAATTTCCATTGCTTCTTTAACTAAAGGTTAAAGGTGAGATGATAAATTTCACAGCACTGGGTTTCATCCAATTTGACTCAGTTCCAGGCAAGACAGCTGGCCTAAACATCACGCAAAACACAAACTCCATATCACCGGCAACATCCCCAGGTATCTCAGTAGAATTTCACTCATGAACTGAATGTCGCAGCCGTGAAAAAACACCCACCACTTTCAGAGATTGAGTCCAACGACCTGACCACTCCCCTATGGAGAACCCATTTTCAGATGCTTTGTAATTCATCATATCCCAAACTGTAAATCTTCTTCTTCTCCACTCCTGGAATGCCTCGCAGTGTCTGGACAGGAAGACATCTCTGGAACAGGCCCTTCTGTTCACTTTGTATAAAGTACTTTTCAGTGACTCTGATATTTCCAAGGTCCATCTTCTACGTGGTTAGTCTCTGGCTGTAATTTATTCTGGGGAAGTCACTGTGGTGTAGCAGCTAGAAGCTCATCTGCGGATCGGAAGGTTGTGGGTTCCAGTCCTGATGGAGCCAGAATCTTCACTCACTCACTCACACATACACACTCTCTCTCTCACTCACTCACTCTCACGCACACACAAACCATGGCTCCCAGGTCAATACAGCCTTGGGTGGGTATCAGATGCAGTCCTGGGAAGTAAGGGCAGCCGGTGTGACGCTGACCACATCACCCACAGAGTGCTGTTTGGTCTAAAAAATATAGGTCTAACCCTATATGCCTAATATGCCTGAAGACGTGGAAAAGGGTCCTTTTACTTTACTGACCACCCGGGACAGAACCATTACAATGACAGATCCAACTCACCACAGATGGAGGCAACAGTAACCAAATGCTCTACTCTGGTCACATCTCGGAAATCTAAAATACCCAATACAAACAGGACAGCTGCTGGAGCACAAGCAAAGAAGGCTGTGTACCTAAGGAGACAAGAAAACAATGTCAGTTAGTGCCTGGTTTTTCACCAGTTTTCAGTAAGGCTAAACATTCACAAAAATCATATTTCAGGGATGCTGCCCCTAAATCACCAAGTTGTGCAGAGCCAGCCAGTCTGTCAACCTGTTCATTTCCCAACACACTGGTGTTTCCTGGTGAAAAAATCCAGACAATACTCCTCACCCCATGTCCTCCGCAGTGAAGCATGCCACTCTGCACGAAGCATGCCTGTCCTGATCTTCCTCAGCATGCTTGCTGTGTCAGTTTCAATCACATGTGCGTGTGTGTGTGTGTGTGTGGGTGTGCGTGTGTGTTCTAACCAGCGGAGAGTTGCAGTGACCACCTCCACCTCCATTCTTAACCTGGATGTTGTGAGCTTCTTGTAAATTTTTATGAGGTCTCAAATATGGAGAAATTAATTCACATTCTAGGAAACTTAGCCAGTTATGTTCAAGTTTCCTCCAAGTGGGATTTTTCTTGATGGCACATCTCTGGAACTTATTTAACCTTACGGATTTAACCATTAGAAGATATTCTGGAAGTAATATTTAAGGTTAAGAGGATGGGCATGATTGCTCTGGGTTAGCCCATATGGCCCAGACTCTCTCCACAGAATTGCTCGCTGCTTGATGAGAGTGTCGAACACAGCACAAACTACATAGCTCCAGCAATGATCCCCAAAAGTTGGCGGTTGCAGCCATCTTTTTGAATTTCCAGCGAGCGCTATACTGAGATGTAGGGAGGCACTGGAATCACAGCCGATGGCGAGTTTGTGATCCCTATAAAAATTACAGTTGTGAACTGCAACCCATAACCTTCGGAGTATGAGCTAAATGGCCTGACCACTCAAGGAATTAGAGACCCTTTCTATTAAATATTGTGATAATGAAGATGTGAAATCTTACTGAGAGACAAGACTTACTTAGCTACAACAGTTAGTGAGGCAGAAGTGAAGCTGTTCATGTACATCTTTGAAGGCATGTAGGCTCGACTTAATCTGAAATGAAAGTAAGAATGACAAATAAACACTCTACAAGTAATCAAAAAAGAAAATCCATCTCATTCAACTTTTTCAGTCCAATACATGTGTTTATTCTATTCAACAACTAACTTCCTAAGCAGTAGGTACCTGAACGAACAGGGTACTGGTATGAAAATGTTTAAATGATAATACATTAAGAGAAAAGGTCATGAAGTAAGAATCGGGATAATATATGTTAAAGACACATCTGGGTATGGCACATGGTGCTCAAAAAAGGGTAACATACTAGGTTATTACAATAAATATTTGGTGATTTGACTGGTATTGAAGGAGTTAAAAACAGTAATTAAAATTCCTACAGACAGTTAATGTTGAAATTTAAATGTAATTTTACAAATTCCCCAAAGTCTAGAAGTTATTAGGGCCAAATTTGACTGTAACTTTAAATTCCCTGGTCTAGAACTAAACACTGCTTCCTTGACCCCCCTTGCAGCTGGCATCAAATACTGGAGCTAAAGTCTTGTCTTCCACTTCAGTTGAGTAACTAAAGGCATACTTCTATGCCTTGATGGATACTGTCACATAATAACACCTCTTTCGAATACTAATCTCTCCTGCACTTACAACTTTCACTAAATGCTCTATCCATCACTTACTGTTTTCTCATTTTTATGTAGTAACCATTTCACCACATAAAGGCCAAATAAAACTGGTCATGAACCCATAGGAATTTCAGGAAAAAGTCTTTTAAAAAAAAATCATATTTCATGGGTCATTAATAAATGTTAAATAAATGTGTTTATCTCTATGTTTTTTTAATATATACACACGTATATATACACACACACACATATGCATGCATGCACACACACACACAAACACACAATTAATAAACATGAAGAGCAAAGCATTAAATGGAAAACATTTCTAGGACATTTTAAAAAACCTAATATATATGAAGTGACTCGTGCTGTGAACCCGTGACCTCTATTATTGAGGCTTATGAGGAAAATCTTAACCTGGCTTTCAAAAAGCCACTGGGGTCATAAGGAAGCCCCACTAAAAGCTATTCTTAGTTACTATATTCTATCCTGGCCTATAAAGCACTGTGCAGGTGCACACAGGACCAATGGAATTTAAGTGTACTTTTCAAGAACAGGTCAGTGCAGATATGGCCATATACTAGCATTTACGGGACTGTGACACAACAGGAAGTGACTAGATTTAGGCTTTGGAGGGAAACCAAGTTAATCTCTTCTTGACTCTGTCCCTGACTTACTACTGTCTCCTTCACTCACTACACTGCGTGGGTAAAATAAAAATAATCATCAAAGAAAAAGAGAGCTTATTAATAAAAACAGCACTCTAAATTATAAAATGCTGCCAAACTGTATTTCTTACCTTGCATTAAGTTCATGATCCAATTCATTAAAGTGCCTGAGATACAGCCGTCCATAGTTTGCCCTTGGTAAGAACAAGTGATATTATTGTAAATTATCATATTATATTAGTAAATTAATTCAGCTAGTGTAGCAAAGATAAAATCTGAGTAAGTAGTCAGCAAACATCTCATTTCAACAAATAATTTGAAACATCTAATTTAGGTCAACAATCACCAACCATACAATCAAACTGTTTACTAGTGTGAAACAATCCATCATCATCATGTAGCAGGTCCTTTGCAGAACGTCGCTCTCATCACAGTCTGCCTGAAAGAAACTCTGTCTCTCGCCAGTTCTCCCGCCTCGTGCATTTTCACATTCAAGGAGTAACTTACATCCTGTGCCCATCTTTGTGTCGGCCGGCCCCTGCCCCTCCTTCCTGGTACCATGCCTTCTGCTATAATTTTTTCCAATCCGTCTTGGCGCTTGATATGACCAAAATATTTCAGCTTTCAAGAAAGGATGGTGTTTATTAGCCAATCTTTCTTGATGTTTTGATCTTTTAAGATGTCAATATTTCTCATCTTCTTTGTCCAAGATATTCTGAGAATCTTTCTATAACATTTCAGCTCAAAAGCCCCTATTCTCTTTCTCAAGGACTGAGAGATAGTCCACGACTCACATCCGTATTTAGCCACAGGGAAGATGCATGCTCTCAAAATTCTAATTTTGCTGGTGCTTAACCATAGACTTTTAAGGCTGCTCAATCTTTGCATTGCTAAGGCCATCCTCCTTTTAATTTCTGTCGAACAGTCTCCACTGTTGTTTATTATAGAGCCTAGATATTCAAAGTTTGTGACATTTTCAATTTCTTCATCATTTATTGTTATTTTTGGGTGACAGCCAGTTTTATCTGTGGACATCATTTTCGTTTTCTTTAAATTCAAGAACAGATTTTGATCTTCACTGTGCTTTTGGACAGAAAATATTAAATTTCCAATTCCCTCTACGTTGTTCGAAAGGAGGACTGATGAAACAATTCACCAACTCAATAATCATCCAATTTTGGCCTATAATCAGCAAACATCCAACTTTGGCCTATAATCAGCAAACATCAAACTTTGGCCTATAATCAGCAAACATCAAACTTTGGCCTATAATCAGCAAATACCCAGCTTTGGCCTAATTATTATCAGCAAACATCTAACTTTGCCCTATAATCACCAAACATCTAACTTTGGCATATAATTAGCAATCTAACCTTAGCCTATAAAAAATCAGCAAACATCCAACTTTAGCCTGTAATCAGCAAACATCTAATATGCTATAAACATCTCTAAGATACTGTTGTACATACCATTGTCTTGTGCCAAGAAAGCTTGGTGAACGCTTGACGATCTGGCAAGAGAAAACACCAACAAATTATTTTAATTTGTCCTGTTCATTCAGTCAGTTGCAAGTTCTCTTCAGGAGCATCATAAACCAACTCCAGTAATAACTGGTAGTTTTACCAACAACAGAAATATCTGGACAATCACCAGTTATAAATATGTATAAGAAAACGATGGCTATGATATGTTTGGCACATCATGGTTAGAAGCAGACAGAGAATCACCAAACAGACAGTGAAAGGGGAAACAAATGGAATGAGAAAATAAAGATTTCCAAGAGAAACCCTACAATGAAAGTTTGTCAGAGAGGCAAAGATGCTGGACTGGAGTCCTTTTATGAGGTTGAGAAGAATGGAATGGAGCACTAGGACATGACCTTTATGTGGTAAATAAATGGCATAAAAGGATGAGGTAACAAGACTGGCATCAGACAGGGCAACACAGACAGCAATGTTATACAGATACAATGGTAACACAGCAAGCGGTCGACCATGCCCAAGATAAACAGCAGAAATATTAGAGACACTGAAAAGCACTTTATACAAAGCAAACAAAAGGACTCGTTCCAGAGATCTCTTCCTGCCCTCATGGCGCAAGGCATTCCAGGAGTAGAGAAAAGAAGAAAAAGAAGAAAGGATGATGAACAAATGGTTTTACCAGGCAATTTTATATTTAGTAGTTTCTCACTGTCATTGTTCTGTATACTTAATTAAGTTCACTGTCTTTTAATGAATGTATTCACATTTGTCAACTGCTAGTGCATCTATAATGAAGCTAAGGTTTAACTCTTGAAGGGTGGAAAGCCTGATATATTTGAGCATCGCTGACAAAAACTACCATCTGTGGTTAGTATCTTTGACTAAACTTTTTGTATTATCTACATAGCCTCTACAGATTTATCTTTGTATTACACTACAATCTACACACCTTCTAGAGGCCTCTTTTTTTTAGTTATCTATACAGATGTCTACAAAGTTCTCTTTGCAGCACATTTATTATAATCTTTAGGATGCTTTAATGCTTTCAGTGACTGTTATTAGAGTTTATGTATCACTGTAATAAGATCGGAATAACATACTCACATCTGCATAGCGGAAAAAGAAGTACAGTAACTGGTACATGAATATAAAGGGGGACAGCAGCAAGTTCAAAAGCGCCAGGAAAGCAATGTGTGTGGACAACCTGAAATTTAGAAACAAAAAATTTAAATATATAATTAAATTACTATATTTTCTTTTAATTTAACATGAAGGGAAATTAGTTACTCAACAGATTATCCTCATTGCACGTCGAACTGCTCAGCCCATAAGTGCTTGGATCCCCCCCCCCCGTAGATATTGCAGTGTGTAGCGGCTAATGACACCAGTTCTGTGTTGGTTTATTATTATTCTTTGGCTACCCGAGTAGTGTTCTTGTTTGGCAACACCCCGTTTAACTTGCTGTTCTTGCAGTCTGACCATGGTTGCAAATTCACATTACTCAGCTGGTTCACGCAAACGTCTTAAATCTCGTAGAGCATTCAGTATATCAGCCTGGTCCATGGCTTGTCCAGCTTTTACAGTAGCCTTCCTTACCTGCAAGTCTATCAGCTTGCTCATTTCCTCTATATGTCCTGACACAATTTTTTTTTTTTAACAAGCAACCGGAATAAAATTGTTTTGTGTCCTATTTCTTAACAATCTCCCTGACTTACAGCACATGTAGTCCAGCGATCCACAAGCTACAAGACTGTAGATGCCCGCCGGGTAAAGCTTTTGAGTGTGACCCCGCAAATGTTCAATCAATGGGCCAAACAAAGGAAAATTCAAGAGTGCGGAGTCTGGGTTGTATGCTGGTTGGTTCAATACTTCAAAGTGCAGTGTATGTAGTGCATCCACTGTATGCACAGCCGTGTGGGAGTGAGCATTATCATGCAGCAACAAAACTCTGTTTGAGAGAAGACCCTGACATTTCAATCGGATCGCAAGCTTCAACTTGTTTGCTGACATGTCACTGTACAGAGCACCAGTCACAGTTTTATTCTTTTCCTGGAAATGTGTCAACATGGGGCCACTGACATCCCAAAAGATGGCCAGCATGAGCTTCCCGGCTGAAGGCTGCGTCATGAATTTTTTTCGGTGGCGGTGATGCCAGTTGCTTCCATCTTTTGTCTCTTACTCTTTGGTTCAGGACTTATCATCTGTCACAATTCGATGATGAAAAGCAGCTCTTTCATGGGCATTACAGTCTAAATGCTGATAAATCACCTGCCTAGTGTGCGTCTTTTAATTAAGCAATCAACAGGCTGCTTGCTTAAATAAACGCGATCTGTAAAACAGATGTGCACACAAAATATAGTTCTGGAACAAGACCAAAGTCCAGAAGTTGATGAACAACTAAAACCTTCCTCAAGAGCTTATGGCCGGTAAATGCGAAGAAGAAGAAGAAGAAGAAGAAGAAGAAGAAGGAAATATAATCAACCTGACAAAAAATCAAAACTTAAAAATACAGCAAAAACAAAAACAAAACCACTGATCCCCTATACACAAGGGAGCTGTAATGGTGTTGCTAGATGATCGCCTGCGGGTCTGAAGGTCATGGGTTCCAGTCCAGAAGAAACCAGACTTTTTATATTTTTTTAAAAATGACCTTGGCTCCCAGGTTAACCCAGGTTTAAATGGGTACCAGGTCATGTACGTGGAAGTAAGGTGGCCAGCATAATGCTGACCACATCACCCATCAACTGGACTTTAAAAATATAGGTCTAGCCCTATATGCCCAATACATCTGATGGTGTGGAAAAGGGTCCTTTAGTTTTTAATTTTACTCTAGACATACAGAACAGCAGGTTACTTCTTAACCATAAGGTGTTTGAATATAACTAGTGTCTAATACAAACACCAATTTGAAAAGGATAATATTTGAGAAAGGGGGGGGGGAGGGTATTTAAATGTCTAATGTCTATTTATCTTCTGTTTAACACTTTATGGGAGTAAACAAACAGACAAACAGAAGGTCACAAGTAACTGTCAGTAAACAATTTCAGTTTATAAGATTTTAACCACTGTATCAATCTCACAAGAAAACAAATAATTAATATATATCTGGAAAAAAAAAGACAGAAATAACAGACTGCACAATTTATTGCCTGATATATCTTGCTGCATCTCGCCAGATACATAATATAGTAATAATGCATTAACATAAAGCAACACAAACATCAATAACAAATTATGAGTGAAACACACTCACACAAGAAAAACTACATTGAAAAGTAACTGCCTGTTTTACCAGGGCAAACGTAGGTTTGAATTCTGTATTATGACCAATCACAGAAGGCAACTCTATGTGGAAGCCCCAAAAATAAACCTCTTCTATCCAGATTTATGCAGAAGAAAGACAGGGACCTTTGCTAGACTTCTGCCTGAATTTCCTCAATCCTATATATATCCCTGACTTTCAGGCAATGTTAATTCACCTCTCAACATCTAGCATACAAAAACTGGTGATACTCACTGATCTGCTAACTGCTTCCTTTTGTGGTGGTTCTTGTATTCTTCTCTCATTGTGTAGCTGTTTATAAAAATCGACCACGGGCTCCCTAGGTATTAAAAAAAGAAAAACACAACAATGTTTAATGTTTAAAACAGAGGACTGACTTTGCAGTGGGCTGAATCCCACATGACTCACCAGGCCGCTACCTTTCTGCCAAAAGCATTTCACAAAGCCACAGGCACAAAGCCCCAGCTTTGAAGATAAAAGCAAAAAAACTGCACTTGTGAACTGAATGATGTAGTCTGTGAAATAGCTCAAGCCCTTCAGAGTGTGTGATAACAGGCTTGACCACTCTGCGATGGGAACTCCCAACAACATAGAAAGGCAAAGGAAATCATGTGGTAGATACAGCTGTGTGAGTTTGAAGTGTGAAGTGTTAGATTTCAATATAATAGTTTACAGAATCATGATTTTGGTTTACTGAATACTTGAAAAACGTCTTTCTGAGACAAATTTCCTGTTTCCTGTTTTTTTTTTTTTAAATCCACCTTGGTAGAAATCTAAACTTATAAGCACCAGTTTTGAGGTATCTATTTTTCAGATCTGAGATATCTAATTTTCTTTGGGTCTGAGAGATCTACTCTTTTTCAGGTCTGAGAGAGCTACACTTCTTCAGGTTTCACCCTGTCGTCCCTAAAACCCCCAAACCAAACCAGCACTTCCAGCAGGGTACAATCCCCCAAGAGAATAATGCTCCACTTGGCAATAGTAGCCTGATCACAAGATGCTTAATAAATAGCAGTTATCGACTGCACCAGTGTACACGTTTAGGATAGACCTGGAATCATTTCAGTTACTAAAAACAGCACTTTGTGGTGTTTGCCTGTGAAAAACGACTTTATTAATAGCAATTACGAAGGTTGTAATTTTCCCACCAGTCACAGTGTTAACCTATGAGCAGATAACAGCATAAAAATATGAGTCATCAAAACAATAATTTTTTTACTCACAGATATATGACGGTTGTAAGCGTAAGTCACTGCAATGTGTAGTAAAAGAGTTAAGGAAGCTAGGGCTTTGTGAAGGATGGGTACACACGGGCACTGATGTTGTGTTGACGGGTTGTGAATGTAAACATCTGAGCCACTTCTTGAGCAACTTGAGTAGTGAAACAGAAGCTGCTTGATATCCAGGGGTGACAGCAAAAATGTCAAACGCTTCCTCTATAAATTGAGTTCTGCACAAACACATTAGGTAAATGACTAAATAGAGAGAAAAAAAATAGGTTAGGTTAGTTGCATATCCTTTACAGGACGTTGCAGAACCAACCCCAACAGCCCCTGGCTGTTTTGTGGTTTTTCTAGGCAAATTTACGTCCAGTAGTTTGCCATTGCTTTTCGGACGGTCGGCTTTCTTGATACCACTGTCAAAACCAACGCAAGGCGCATGGCCAGCAGCTGGGATCGAACCCGGCATTAGGACGCGTTCGCATCGACTTAGCCACACAGCCGACTAGGAAAAAATATGTTCATTTAAAAAAAAATCCAAATACTTACAATACAATATAACGTCCAGGTTGAAACGCATCCCGTGAGTAAACACTGAACTGAAAGATTACAAGAAAACCACTAATAAAGACAAGACACCATTTATAAAAATATACAAGAAACCCTAAACTAAACAGACAACACACCATTTAATGAAAAGACAAGGAACAACAAACTGATAAGAGATCACTAATTGAAAATTTGTCTTCTTCTTATTTCTTCTATTACATTCACTTTTAAATTGTGTTGCGGTTTACAGCTATGTTGCGATAAATCCGCCTTTTGGAACCAACACATCCCATTTCAACAAACATTAATTAGTCACCTTCTATGACATTCCTGTTAAGAAGCAGCAGGTCTGTTTCTTTTTCCCCACAAAATAAAGTCCCGGGACCCACACGTGGAAATTGCAAAGGCAAGAAATCACCAGTTCTTCTTCTTTAAGTTCACTGGCTGTAAACTCTGGCGACAAGTTATATGACTGTTCATCCCCTCTGAACTTTAGACTTGTTCCAGAACCTGAGTGTTCCATGCACACCCATTTTACAGATCTGACTTTTATGTATGCAGGCTGCTGGTTTCTTGCCTCTCAGACAGATGTACTCTGACTTCGAAGGAAACCTCCCAATTAGTCAACTCTTGTGACACGCTTGTTGGGGAGGCAGTGGGTCTGTTCTTGTTTTCCCCACTATGGCGCCTGGAACCCACATTGAGAAAATCACTGGTTAAAAAGACTTCAATATTGATTTAAAAAACAAAATATATGTATATACACACACACACACACACACACACACACACAGATCCAGATCCCAGTTTCTGGTGTTAACCTTCTGTCTTAACATCACCATCTTGTTGTATCGTTATGAGGAGTTTCAAATAAAACCCTAAATGTGTCAGAAATTACAATAACCATGCTACTGTCATGTAACCTGTCAGTATTTTTGTGCAGCCCTCTTGATATCAAGGATGAATATATCAATTTTTTTAGTGATGTCAATGAACGCTTCCTCACTTAAATCCAATTCATAAAATGCCTTTTTTTTTAATTGCCTCCTCAACTCCTACTAAAGCTAATAAGTTCAAGGGAAATCACTACCAAGGCAAATCTAAGAAATACATTCACTCTATACAAGCTTTGATTATGTAGCTCAACTGAAAAGGTAGGGGGGATCGGGGAGGGGGGAATGCAGTGAACAGAAACATTGGAAATGTTTCTTTCAACTAACGTCTTTATCAACAAGTAGCACAATATGTAGAAATATCCTAGAATGCCATTACTGCCTGTGTTTACCACATTTCCAGTGCAGGCGGGAGGTCTCTGAGCCTGAGGATTTGGGTCCACATGGCTAGTGCTGTCACCTCTGACTGTGCAGTTAGCATTTTATTTACAGAAATATATCAATAACCTTACCAAGGGTTTGAATCTGGGTCTCCCGCGAGACAGCTTTACAATCTTAACCAATCAACCATTAGCTCCTCGATATCATAGACATCAGCCCCAAAATGGGGGAGTCACTTACAAAACATTGACAGACGAAAAGAATGAACATACTGATGTCACACAGTAAACAAAATGACTTCTGACTTCTAAAATAAATATCTTCATTCCTTGTCCTGCCGGAAGTCAGAAGGGCCTGCGTGCCCAATTTGTAACCCTTTGAAAATAAAGTTTGTTTGTTCATTCGTTCGTCCTATCTAGCTTGTAAAAATAAAGGAAACTAAACACATGGACATATTACCCATTCTTTGCAGCAAAGGTATCAAATACTATTTTTACTATACAATTACCAAAACATACACCATAAACATACATATATTTGTTTTCTAGAACACCATAAAAATATTAGTTTAACACAGGTACATATTTCTACTGTGAAACTCACTGCTGTCCTATACAAGGCAGTTTGAACTTTAGTGGCAGGACATCCTTGTTGACCATGGCAACTAAATAATTCTTGAACCGTAAAATCCGGTGATATATATCTGCAAATACAATGTATCATAAATTAATGCAGAATAGGAGTATGAAGGAGTATTTTTTTTATACAAAAACATTTATTGATTCTAAATAAATTATGAACATTTTCACAATGTGAGCCCAGGATCCATACATATATATATACATCAACCCCAGTGGCTGCTTCTCATTCTCAGACTCAGGGTACCAACTTTATCGCTAACAGATCATTCCATAATGCCCCGTTCTTGTGCCAGTGAAAAACCCATAAAATGCCCACCTCTGTCCCAAGCTAAAAATCAAGCAGACAGCTGTCCCTGCAAACTCTAACAGCTCACACACACATAAGATTCATAAGGCAGCCACCAAAAGTAAAAAACAGTCTATAACTATAACTGCAATTCACAGCTGAGGGAAGCAGATAGTCACGACAAACAGCAGGTGCACACGCATTACTGCATAAGGCACATTGCAATTTCCATGGCAACTAATCACTTGCCACTTTCTGAACATGCTGTTTACAAGACACATCTCAGACAATAAGCATTCCTCGTAGAATCAGATTTTACATCTACTTCATTTGATATCCTATCCAGTCTGTCACTGGGGGGTTGAAACCCTAACCTTCCACTAGAATACTGGGAAGAAAACATGACTATATATATATATATATATATATATATTAAAAGATGGTTAAATATATCAAGAAATGTAGAACATTCCATAAGTGGAATGCTGGTATATTCTTTTGGGACAAGTGAGAGGGGGGAAAAACTTGAAAACTTGCTACAGGTGGCCAGCTTGATGAAAAAAGAGCAAGAGGAAGACACACAGATCAAACCAGGATAGCTTGTTCACACGCGCTCTCAGGTGAGATGGTAAATCATAACTGACTACACTTACCAGTATGGTAGCTCTTCTTCTTTCACCCTCAAAAGGGCAGCTGGCACATTGTGTTGTGGTTTACAGCTAAGCTGCAATATATGTGCCTTTTGGGACAATACATTTGATTTTACCAAACCCTCACACCTTTTGGGGGCGGAGGGGACAGCAAGGAGTGGGTGATGCGGTGGATCTACCCCATCCCCCACCCCTTTCCCATCCCAGGGGGGCTATGGACCCACACAAGAAAAATTTTCAATGGGGTCAGCAATATTGCATTAACCCTCCTAAGCTGCCCCTTGTGACAGGCATGAAAGCTATAGCATTTCTATTCTACACTTCCCTTATAGGTACCAGTAAAGTAGGTTTAGAGTGATGGTTACTGAGTCGTTAGTCATTAATCACTCGAGGTTCAACATCCCTGTAGACAGGTGGCTCCATAACTCCTCCATTCCTGTGTCGGTGGAAATCACACAAAATGTCCTTCACTGTCTCATTTGAAAATTTGTTTTAAAAAACTTGTCAGCTCCAGCAAAATCTTGAAGCTTGCATATGCTAAGTAATACTGCATAAGGAAGTTGTCAGATGTGCCAATACTTATGGTCCCACTTCAGAACTGCAGCTCACTGTTGGCGCAAATGATCAATCAGAAAAGCTGGCAATTCACCCCAAAAGTACACGCCATTCTGAATGTAATCAATGACCCACCATTTTCATGCAATCAAAAAAATGCTTTTGGACAAACAAACAAAACCATTCCACAGGAAATTCACATTTCACAGTGACGCACCAAGCACTCCACTTAGTAGCAGGTGATAGTTTCTTGCCCGAGTGTGTCTGACACACAATCAAAACACCATTCATGTCCTGGCATTATGTAAAAACTACTGCTGGTGATGTTTTTCCTACCTAACTGTGTCAGCTCCTGTTTGTGGATACATATCTGTTGCTCTTTCTGAACCTCTAAAAGACGAAGCTGAACCTCATGCCAGGTCATGTTGCTGAGGTCTTTCTGTAGAAACAATCATAAAAGCCATAAAATGTTGTAGTTGTATAAAATGTCAGTAAAAGATGTTACCATGTATCATGGACTTTGTCTACATTTTAGTGCTCCATATGGATTGGGGGGGGGGGGGGGTGTCTTGTGAATGAGGAAAGACTTGATTTAAATTTATTCTACCAATTATGTAACCAATTGAAAAAAAATATTTACATAGATAAAAATATAAACAGTTTATTACAGTTAGACTAGAAATGTGTTCAGTCAGAGATGCATAACTGAGGGTCACTCACAATATCTTGTTCCTCTGTCACTGTATAATGGTCAGAGCTACTCAACCAGTTTTTATTTTTTGGGGGCAACTCTTAGTATCATGGGATGCTTGCCACTGCCATATCAGGCAATAAGAAATTACTCGTTCTTATTATCATTACAAGGTATAACTCAGTCTCTATGCTTTCTACGTCTGTTCTTTAATCTAGCTGGATAATTTTTTTAACCATGTTTAGATAAAGTCTAAAATCTTTCAGTAATATTCACAATAGTTGGTCCTGAAATATTAACTGCACAGGTCATAATGTTTGAATCTAACAGAACATTAACTAAATGACAATGCATAACAAACTGACATCTTGCATCTAAGCTGGAAGCATCTGGTACAGGAAGTAGTGATGGAGGAAATAGTTGTTGGAATCAATCAACATTTTGTATCGATAAGTTCTGTGGCATTTCCAAATTTCCTTTTTTCATGTTGAACTTTCTGTCAGTGTGCCTGAGAAGGCTGCATGCAACTAGAGCCTGAGAGAGTCGCTGCAGTTCTCAGGTCGACCTAGCCATAAATGGGTACTAGGTGATGTACTAGGAAGTAAAGGCGGCCTGTGTGATGCTGACCACATCACCCACAGAGTACCGCCTTTACTTTTACTTTTAAATAAGCAAAAGATCAATACAAGAACAATCAACTCACTGTGTCAATGTTGAGAGCACCAATGAAGAAGTTGCGTGTTCGCAAGTAGTTGCTGAAGTTGATAATCATCTTGATGCTCTTGCCGATGAACACCAGCAAACACAAGAACAACAGAAACCAGGTGACAAAGTTGAACCTGTATTGATGTGGTTGATCAAATTCTTGAACATCCTTTTCATTAATATCCATACATTTTAAGATAATATATATGGCTGAGTTTGTCAACTTGGAGAGATTACCTTGTAATTCCATAACATAGCGTGGGAAATAAATGGGGAAATGCAGCTCAAAGTAGACCAAGAACAAGGTGGAAAGATAACATAAAAAAAAGTATCATCAGAAAAACTCTGCACCAGTATTAAGTGTCCACACAAGAGGCAGAAAAAATACCAAGAGCCAAAATCGTGTGTCTTCCTTGAAACCCCAAACTGGTAAAAGAGGAACTAAAGATGAAATAAGATACATAGCTGAAATATTAATTAGCTTCACAGAGTTGTAAAGGTTAAGTAAGAAAACAAAAACAACCATTATCATGATCAAGATGCATAACTACAGAGGGCTCAGATATGAGGATCAGAACACCAGTCACTGTGTATTTGGTAAAATCAATGGTAATAGTATATAATTTATGAATTAAGATATGGAGCAGGAATAAAAAAGAAAGAAAGAAAAAGAAAGAAAGAAAGAAAGAAAAAGACAGACAGACAGACACATAAATAAATAAATAAAGAAAGAAATAAATAAAGAAAGAAAGAAAGAAAGAAAGAAAGAAAGAAAGAAAGAAAGAAAGAAAGAAAGAAAGAAAGAAAGAAAGAAAGAAAGAAAGAAAGAAAGAAAGAAAGAAAAAAAGAAAGAAAGAAAGAAAAAAAGAAAGAAAGAAAGAAAGAAAGAAAGAAAGAAAGAAAGAAAGAAAGAAAGAAAGAAAGAAAGAAAGAAAGAAAGAAAGAAAGAAAGAAAGAAAGAAAGAAAAAGAAAGAAAGAAAGAACCCATCATCATTATGTAGCAGGTCCTTTGCAGAACGTCACTCTCATCACAGTCTGCCTGAAAGAAACTTGGTCTCTTGCCAGTTCTCCCGCCTCATGCACTTTCACACTCAAGGAGTCACTTATAACCTGTACCCATCTTCGTGTCGGTCTGCCCCTGCCCCTCCTTCCTGGTACCATGCCTTCCGCTATAATTTTTTTTCCAATCTGTTGTAACGCTTGATATGACCAAAATATTTCAGCTTTTGAGAAAGGATGCTGTTTATTAGCCAATCTTCCTTGATGTTCAGAAAGAACTAGAGTTGAAAAATGTTCAAATACATATTTGTAAACTCTTGACTTCCCTGTATGACTTTCAGAAAAGAAAAAATAGACACTCTTCACTCTTAACAAGCATGTTACAAATGGCGGCTAATTAAGGGTTTTGTGTTGGCTGAAAGGCAGATATCACTGCCTAGCTTTAAACAACAATTCAACAAGGCAACCGTTGTTTTGAGAGAAAAAAAAAACATAACTCTGACTAGAAGGTGGAAACACCAGTGTTTGAAGACAGGAATTTAAAAATGATATTGCTCTGAAGGAAATTAAGAACACAACAGTCTGTGTGGAGTCCTGCATGAAGTTGTTGCATTGTGCAGTGTTGTGGAGCAAATTTAACACATCATTGTTGGTGTTAACTCATAACTTTAAAACTGACAAACTAACTGACAAAATGAAGACTAAACTTACAATAGTTTTTTAAGCAAACAGATGAAGGTATTGAATATCTCACGAATAAACTGTCAATAGACTTCTCTAAATAATCCATCCACTTCTTCTTACAGTCCATGTTGTGTGACGTTGGCAGTCATGTCAGTCCACAGCCTTCTGTCTTGGATACTTTTGACAATGTCAGATACAGATGTTCCTTTGTGCCAAGATACCAAATTGTCCAGCACTTTCACTATTCTCCCTCTGCCTCTCTTCTCCTCTTATTTACTGATTATCATGACACACTCATTCTCCCCTCCATGTAACTAGAGAAGGTAGATTATCTCCACCTCAGGTGGGTAATCAGTTCTCTTTATGGCTATCATTTTCTCCTATTCAGCCTTAAGGACATAACATCCAACACAATTTTACTTATAATTTTTAGTTACAGCCCTTGCAGTTCACAGATTTTTCTGGCTATTAATTATTTCCGGTGGTCACACAACTGTCAGAGATTAAATTTTTTGGCTCTCCTGTCAGCTATGGCCGGATGAGACAACAGTAGACGACCGGTTAGTCGCAGTTCTGTTTTTTGGCTACAGTGCAATTACGGAGTGGAAAATGAGAGAAGGAAACAATTGACACAATTACTGTGTGTTGGCGATAGACAGAGTGCACTGCCCTGCTATAATCATGCGGTTACGGTTTGGGTTTGGGTTAGAGTTAGGGTTTGGGTTAGTGTTAGGGTTAGCGTTGCGGTTAGTGTCGCTGCATCTTGTCTTTGCAGAAACTCAACGTAGCAACCCAAACCCTAACTCACACCCTAACCCTAAACCTAACCCTAACCCAAACCCTAACCGTATGATGACAGTAGGGCACTGCACGCTGTCTATCGCCAACACACAGTAATTATGTCACTTGTTTCCTTCCCTCTAATTCACTCCGTAATGTGTCGCAAGAAGCGGTAATTGAAGGCGGTCGCTAACTTGAGTCGCAGCGCGGGTTCTGCCAGGCATTTCGACCTCACTTTGTTTTTTGATTCGTGCCCTCTCCAGTCCGTAATTGCACTGCAGACAGGGGACAGAACTCCGACTAACCGGCCGTCACCTGTTGTCTACCGACCGTAGTTTACAGGAGAGCCAATGTTTTATTATAACAACAAATGGAAAGCCTCTGAATTAAAGAAACTAATGACATGTTGGAAAGAAATACATCTTCTAACCTTGCTACACATGTACCAAGCGGGTAGGTAACATCATCAAAAGTGATCTTCTCCTTTGTGCTATTGTGATGAACATTGTTGAAGAGCTCCTCATAATTGACACACCAGTTGAGGTAGGTCACAAAAAGGACAATGAAGACAAATTGCCTGAAAATTCCAACAGCAGAAAAGAAATGTGTAAACAAAGATGATACATTCGGAGTAATTCTCAGTGAAAGGATATTTATATATGTAATGAACATGCAGCATGCATTTTTATTTTGTTTGAGTATAAGCAATGACAATTATAAAGCCTCACCACACTGTTAGGAATATTTTTTATATAGTGCAAGATTTCTGTGTTTTCACTGATCAATCTACACTCGCTATGCCCTAAAACATCTGCTGAAATCAAATGCTTAATCTCACAACACCAAGATCACAATATATAAAATGCTGGTAATGCTCTTAAATCAGAGTACAACAATTAATTTTTTTAAAAGAAGGAGCTTCATTAAACATTTTTTCAAGTCTTTCACAAAACTTTGGACAAATCCAAGATGCAAACGAAGAGGAATTGAGAAAAAGGAGCAACAATAAAATTCAAAATGTTTAAATCACCACTGATCACTGGCATTATGAGGGCTAAAAGACTGAAATGGCTGGGGTATATAGAGAGAACGATAGATGACAGAGAAGCAAAAACTGTGTATACGAGGGAGTTGAATGGCTGTAAACCACATAGCAGACCAAGAATACTGTGGCGAGATGACATCCAGATAAACCTACAAACATTTGGAGCCACCATCTGGAAAGAGAGGCCAATCACAGAGATGAATTGGGGCAGGTGATATCTATAGCAACAGCTCAGATCCTGAAGAAGAAGAATCTGCACTCAGTGTGTATAAGCTGACAATTTCATCATCTGTGAATGTACCTGAAACCGCAAAAGCCTGAAATGGAAGATATCAACATGTAGTTCACAGCCAGACATTCTGACTTGCTTTTTATTTCCTAACACAGATGCATATCTGACAGAAAATTTCCAAAAGATGCTAACTACTTGGGACCTGTTAAGTGATGCTTGCCACTTTGCACAGAGCATCCCTTTCTTCACCTTTCTCAACATGCTCTGTGAGTCAATTACAATAACAACATCAAGTCAATGGAAGGCAGCAGTGACTGCCTCCACCTCAATTCTCAAACTGGATATGAAGGTATCATATGTCCGACTTAAAATCCATATTATAGCGCTGCCAAAGAAACCAGGCACTTTAAAATGTGAAGACCATCGCACAATAAGTCTTATGAGTCACTTGACTAAGATTTTACTTAGAACAATTATGAGAAGAATAAGAAACAAAATTAAACCAGAAGTCAGCGATGAACAATGTAGATTTGTAGAAGGAAAGGTACAAACAATGCCATATACATCCTAAGGACAATGTCAGAAAAAGCTATAGAAGTAAAGACTGATTTGTACTTATGCTTCACAGACTATACAAAAGCATCTGACTGTGAAGCATGAAGAAGTAATCAAACTGTTAGAAAAATTAAACATTGTTGGAAAAGATCTACAAATAATAAAGAATATGTATTGGCAGCAAACAGCAGCTATAAGAATTAACAACTGTTTAGGTACATTTCAAAGCATAAAGAGGGGCGTACGACAAGGATGTGTACTGTCACCTGATTTGTTTTTAATATACAGTGAATATATAATGACATCTTTAATTGAAATGCCCGGAATTGTAGTTGGTGGGCACAATATAAACAATTTACGTTATGCTGATGACACAGTCTTGATAGCAACAAGTCAGAAGAACTACAGGAAACGATAGACATTGTGGTGTTATAAAGTGGAAGAATGGGCCTCAGTTTGAATAATGGGAAGACAGAAGTAATGGTGGTATCAAAGAAAATAATTATTCCTAAATGTGTAATAAAAGTCAATGGTGTTATTTTGGGACAAGTACAGAAATTTAGGTATCTGGGCACATGGATAACATCAGATGAAAGATGCATAACTGAAATAAGAAACAGAATTAGACAGGCAAAAACTGCATTTTATAAAATGAAGAACATCTTGTGCAATATATCTTTGCCATTGAGTGTTAGAATTTGTGCTTGCTACATACATCTAGTTTTAACATATGGCTGTGAATCCTGGACAATCGTAGGCAGGCCAAACAATTTCTTGAGGCCTCAGAGATGTGGTTTTACTGAGGAATGCTTAGAATACCTTGCACAGCCAAAAAGAGCAACCAAGAGGTTTTGAAAGAGGTGGGAGCCCAAAGACAACTAATCACAGACATCAGAAAGAGACAGTCATCATTTTTCTGCCATGTTATGAGAAGAGGGAAAATAGAACATGCTGTGACCACAGGAATGATCTGTGGAAGGAGGGATAGAGGAAGACAACGAGAGAAGATTCTTGACAGTCTTGTTGCATGACATGGAGGTGTGTCCGCACACAAACTGATACATGCTGCAGGAGATTGCAGATTGTGGAGAGGCATGATCGCCCACGCCAGCAAGGCACCTGATGATGATGATGCCAGACTTAGTTGCATTAAGTGAAATTCCTTTGCTTTAGCTATGAACCATATGCAGATCTTCTGCCTCTTAAAATGGAGCTGTCTGTATAGATAATCATGTCGCCTGGGTCAGAATGAGCCTTAAAAACAAAAAAAATCATAAGATGAAGGCTATTTTTAGTAAATATACTCATATCCAGGGATCCTAAATACTGTGCATGCACAAACAGAACCAATATCATTAACAATGCTAAGCAGGGACAGCCCAAAGTACCAGTGCTGATTTAGCAGCTTCTCAGGGATGCAGGGATAAGTAGTGGATGGTGATGCAAATTATATGCTTTACAGTGTTAGAGGCCTAAAATATTGTCTAAACTAGTAATCATTCAAAAATCTTAAATCAGTGTCTTACAGAAGTTGCAAAATCTCTGCCAACACCATGGTCTCAAAGCCATGTCGCTGGTGATACTCATAAACACTAGTGAAGAACTTGTCCAGGTCATCAACATGGTTCCACTGAGCTGTGGAGATAGCAATATTGTTTTCATGAGAATAAGACACGGCAGATATTTATCACTGAGGGCTAACAAATTGTGATGGTTGGGGCATATAGAAAGAATGTCAGATAACAGAGAGATTAAAAATGCATACACAGGAGAGCTGAATGGGAACAGACTATGAGGCAGAACAAGCAAATACTTGGAGACATCAAATGAAAATGGAAGGCTAATCAGAGAGGTAAATGGAGGTGGGTGATAACAGCCTCAAAGCCTTAAAATGGTGAAGAAGATATATTACCACTGATCTGAATACATTTTCATCTAGAAATGTATCACTAATTATACTGTTATGATGACATTATGCTGTGTTCTGTGCTGCTGTGTTCATGTCTAAACCACAGAGTATTTTATGCTTTTGGCACAGAAGTCTCATTATTATCCAGAAAGTAAACCCTGATTAACTTGATTGATCGACAACTTCATTTCTTTCCAGATGACAGAGTTATACTGCGCTATGAGGAGGCATAGGACTCACAGCCCATTTGTGTTTAGTGTTTTTCTTCTCAGATGCTCAGCTCTCATCCTTTCTGCAATCATTTCTTCCTTCATTCTCATTCCCTTCCTGACCCCCCCCCCCCCCCCTTTTTCAAGACAACATACTCCATGGCATTTTGTTCCCACGAGTCCATCTCAATACGTGTATCATCTATGTCCCACTTACACACTTTAAAAAAAAATCAAACCCTGCTAGCCTAGTAAGTAAAGTAGAGGGCCGTAAACATGCCAGTTGTGAAGACTCTCTGCAATCAAATGGTCAGTGCAATAGAACAGACAGAGAGTCTGTACATTGAAAGACAAATTCAACAGGAATCAAGCAGAGGTTCTGGAAGATATTCAACGCTGAGGGGTAAACTAGGCGGACATTTAATCAGGCTGCAACTGGTAATATCAGCATGTCAACTCTTTGTTGGCTGCTGAGGAAGGAGATGGAGCACATGTGGAAATGCCCTGAGTGCAGTGACGTCAGTTATTGACTCATCCATTTTTTCATTTGGCTCTCGATGAGTGATGTAGTCAACATCATGCCGGCCACCTTTACTTCACAGGACTTTGCCTGGTACCCATTTAAGGCTGGGTCCACCAGGAAGCTAAAGTCATGCTTGAAAAAAATTCTGCCCAATGCAGATTTTAACCCAGCATTAGTCCACCATGCGGAATCAGGAGACCCATTATAGAAGAAAACAAGAATAGATCCCTGGCCTCCCTAACAAGCATTTTGTAGGAGTCGACTAATTAGGGATTCTTTCAAAGTCACAGTGCATTTGCCAAAGGGGCAAGGAACCCTAATTTGCAAACAATTAAGCCAGATCCCTAAAATGGGTGCACATGCAAAGTTCCGGTCCTTGAACAAAGGCAAAGTCTAGAAATGGATGAACAACCAGGACTTTTTTCTTCTTATGTCCTTAATCGCATAACAGAGTATAGGTCCTCAACCACCTCAATCAAAGTGGTTCCATTCTTTGCTGTTGCTGGCAACTCACCTCCCATGCTCTTCATATCTTTTTAACTCAATTCTCCTCTAGTTCCCTTTTCCATTTTTTTTGTGGGTCTGCCTTTATTTCTCTGCCATTCTGGGTTCCAGTGCAGAGACATTCCAGTTATACTGGTTTGCCCAATATTTTAATGATAACCTGTTAAAAGCTGTATGAACAGATAAAATAATGTATGAAAGGAGTGAAGTGAGAAGGGCAGGATGTTGGCTGGGCCTGTGTGTTTAATTCTTAGGACCCTGAAAATAAATGTTTATTCATTCTTGCATGCTAGCTATGGGTGCTCAGGTTGTTTCCATTTCAATACAGATATTCAGAAATCAGTTCCCAATAAACAACCAACTACTTTTCCTCTGGTAAATTAACCACTGTATAGACTTCCCATGTGGGTTCTGGGGTCTCATTGTGGGGGAAAACAAGTGTAGACCCACTGCCTTCCCAAAAGGCATGTCATAAGAGTTGACTTATTGGGGGTATCCTTCAAAGTCAGAGTGCATCTGCCTGAGAGGCGAAGAACCAACAGTCTGCATAAAATTAAACAAGATCTGTAAAACAGATGCACACGCAAAACTCAGGTCCCGGAACAATGTCAAAGTCCAGAAATAGATAAACAACCAGGTCTTTCCATCGGGGTTTACAAACAAACAAAAAAATCAGCCACTGTATGCAGTGTTGGAGTGCATCTACCAAAGCAGCAAGGAACAACCAACTGCATACAAATAAGCCAGTCAAATGGATGTACACACAAAATTTAGGCTCTGGCACAAGCCAAAGTAGAAATGGTCGTGGTCGAAGAACTAAGACTTTCTGCTGCAGCTTACAGCCGGTTAACAAAGAAGAAGAAGAAAGAGGTGTGCCACGAAAATAACGACAATCTGTGAAGGACTTGCTGTGTGATGATGATCCAGTGATATTATTTTTGAAATTGAAATACTGTATCATCTTTAACATTTCAGCAGAGCTCCGCAGTCAGTTAAAGCTAATGATAAGATGATCAACTCCTCTGCACTAGGTTTTTATTCCTATTAAGCTCTGTCTCTTGCTGCAGAGTCGCTAGCTGCCTGCTCAGCCTACAGAGTAAAATGAAGAACAGTAAATGTCAAAGAAAGAAGGAGAACAAATAATTTTTTTTTTTTTAATAACTAAAAACTCACATCTGTTAACATCAGGACTCATGTGAACCAGAAATCCTCGCTCCTCTTGCAAACTTATCTCACTGTCATCATCATCTTCTTCATTAGGCCCAGCAGCCTCTTGCCGATAGGCAGGTTTGTACAGATTTTTGCCTATAGCTTGATACTCAATCTCCTCTGAGTCTGAAGCCATTTTATTTCTTTATGTTTTAGCAGCCACTAAAATGTTTAGTCCTGAAATAAAAATGAAAGGAGAAATTATTTATTTGGGTATAAGTTCACAGTTCACAAAACAAGATAATTATTTACTGCAGCTGGTTCAAACCATTTCATTTTCTGTCTTTAATTTAGAATTGGATCTATGCCGACTTGTCTGTTATGATCTCATTTCTAATTGTATCTCTTCTAATCACTCCTGCAGACATATAATTTCTATTACTGCTAAAGTTCATTTCTGGTTTGTTGTGAGTGACCATGTCTGGCACTGATAGCATAGTATGAGAATAAATATGCTTTGTACGACATGTTTCTTTGTGCTGATTGGAACTTTCATGTGGTGTAAGAGGGGCAGTTAGCTGGCTCTAGCAAAGATGCTTCGAAAGCTTCAAAAACTTCAGCTCCTATGAACTAAACAAGCAGTGTAAAAATTAATGAACAACATTCAGAGTGTAAAGCAAATGTGAGGCAAACTGCTTGACCAGTACACACCACAGAGACCCTAAATATGACAATTTTATTAGTTGACTGCTGTTGTTTTCCCAGCACTGTCAAAAAATGGCTAAAATATCTGTTCAGAGATGACCGATTAAATCAGCCTGAAAATTTCTATTAGTCTGAAGGTACAGGCATGAAGACTTGATGAGAAGATAACTTTAGGATGTCACACAGCAAATCTCTGGACAATTTAACTCATGTGTCTTCGGAAAACCCTAAATGCAATACAAAAATGTGTGTCAAAGTTAGAAAATTCATTAGGATAAGCTATATAGAACACATTTTAACATGAGACTAAATATTCGACAACTAGCAAGCAAAAATATCTTTTGAAGTTACAAATGTGTGAAAAAAATAGAGATATCCAGAAAAGATATAAAACTCAACAAAAAGTATGTCAGAGAGCTTCACAATATAACAAACAAACAAAACTTAAACGTTGCGGCTATGGAGCCTTCAAGAGGCTCTTTGTTACATTTGTGTAGTTCACTTCATGTTTGACAAAGGCTGCCAGCCGAAATGTTGTGTTGTTTTGTGCAGGTTTTTCTGCTTCTCCATTTTGTTAAGCTTTTTAGTCACATTTCACTGGAATTCCTTGTATTAGCTTGACTGCAGTCACCCCCATGTTAATACCATACAAGTCATATACCAGAAGAGAAGAGGGATGTAGATCAAGGGGTAGACCAAGAACAAGATGGTAAGATAACACCAGAGAAACTCTACAGCACCACAATGTGTCTATGGTCGAAGCAGTCAGAATAGCAAGAAGCAGGACCTTATATCTCCTTTGACACCCGAAGTGGCAAAAGAGGATGTAAAGGAATCTAGGTAGTGAAGTCTTAAGAGATGGGGAGGACACAGGGTGAGTTGCATAAAAGAGCAAAGGATAGAAAGACATGATGTGAGATGGCTGAGGGTCTAGATTCCCTTGGCAGAGACAGGGCAAAAGAAGAAGAAATGCAATCCTCTCAACATTAAACTTTGAGTGATAAACTACAAAATCACTGAATAAACATAGCCGTAGTTAATACAGTTATGTGTGTACTTACATAACAAGTGTTGACATAGCTGGTCTCAAATTCAGCAGTGATCTATCTCTTTTCAATTCACTTCAGGGTGTAACATTTTACTCTGATGATCATCTGAGCGATCAGAATGAAACTCTGGTCCTAATTATTTTATAGTTGATAATCTAACCAAAGCATCAAGCAGCTGTTCCTCTCCACAAAGTCACAGAAAAGCTGCAGTAAAGAATCAAAACTGTCAATAATATTGATATCAAACCAGTATTTAAAAATTAGAAGTCAAATGCTGATACTGAAAATGAAATTTAAAAAAAAATAAGTTTAAAAAACTGGGAAAAGGGGGTGAGAGGATGTCCTGGCAAAGTGATCAAGCCGTAGCTTCATGCTCTGAAGGTCATTGGTTCATTTCACAACTATGTCATTCTGTTCACAGGTGCAATTAATTCAGAGACTCTTGTGGAAATTGCCTGAGCAACAATGTTCCATGCTTTGTGCGCCATTCTTGGCAGGCTGCTAGCCATTCCGTATAGAGATACCGAGCCATATGGAATGAAATTCAATGCAACCCCTCTCAACTTTGGTTTTAACCTTTAACAAACTATAAAACTATTGACTCGTACATTGATGTGTCCCCAGGACATTCAGATAAAGACTTGTCAAAGAAATAAAAGTAATCTGCAGACCTGAGCCAAATCAAGACAGTTTTTTTCTTGATGAATTGAATTATGAACTGGCTACAGTAAGCATTTTAGCAGATTAGCTGAGCTCAGGACCAACATCACTGCATCAGGACAATACCATAAGTACTGTGTCCCTTTCAACCGATGAAGAGTTCCAGCAGAAGTCTGATCGTATGTTTATCTTGCCTTCCCTCAGAGTATTGACCAGATCCCAGATCACTGCACCATGACCCATATGTGCTCCCCTACAGTTCACTCACTCCCACAGGGTCTTGACCCTATCTAGCTTGTCATGCATCAGTTACCACCAAGTTGTGCAGGAACCAGCTGTCTGTCTGTTTCCCATCCCAACACATCTGAATGCCCTAGAGAAAACATCTAATAGTGGCAAACTACTAAAGCAATGTTTGCCTCTCATAAACTTTTCTAGCATGCTTTGTGAGTCTGTTACAATCATTCTTTGCAATGCTTCTCAAGAGGCGGAAGCTGCTGTGACTGCCTACATCTCCATTTTCAAACTAGATATGGTATCATATGTCAGGCTTTAATTGTGGCTCTTTGCAGCTGAGAAGTTGTTCCAGGAATATTCTTGCAGATTCAGCTAGCTTTTTAACAAACAGTGGGAAAGGAGAGATCTGTACCAATGCCCCTGTGGTGGTGCTGACTGGGTGCTGCACTGGAAGAAAAGTCTCCATAAAACCGCAATTAAAACTTCTCTGAAAGAAGCAATCCCTTTTTCAGTTCTCAGGTCAGGCAAAATAAACTGTGTGTGTTAAGAGTTAAAACTATAGCATTCTTGTCAGCACCTTTCCATTGTTATATTGTGCTAGAGGGGGGCAAAGGTGTGGTGTGGTAAAGGTGTTAATGTTTAAAAACAACAACAACAAACAGGTTTCGCAAGACCAGCTGAAGCAAGAAATCAAGTTCCTCTTCTCCACAGCACAAAGCTAGAGCAGTATTGTAGATGTGTTGCCCAAGCACCATGATCTCTCAACCAGCCTTGTTTAGTGCAGAATTTTTTTTTTTTTAAAGGTAATACATTTGGAACAAAGCTTGCTACAGAAGCTGCTGAATCAAAAGGGAAGTGCTCTGTCCACCTGTCGGAGCTTCCCTTCTAGACCACCTGCCAATCAAGGATAAGGTATATAAATCCTATCCTGATGTATGGAAGTGAATCATGAGGAGGTGATAGATTAGAGAAAACTGTTTGGAAGCTGCAGAGATTTGGTTTTATAGATGAATGATGAGAATACCCTAGACATATAAAAGAAGTAAAGGTATGCCTTGAAGGAAACTGACTTACAAAGAGAACTGGTTGCCCACATCAGAAATAGACAGTCTGCATTCTTTTGTCATGTGATGAGAAGAAGAAAACTGGAGTACACTGTGACAGTAGGAAAGCTGGAGTGAAGGAGAGGCAGAGGGAGACTGAGAGAAAAGCTGGTGGAGTCTGACATCATGGCATGGACAATGATCTGTGTCAGAGACTGACTGAAAGTACATGAGACAAAAGGTTGTGGATAGACATAACTACCAACCCCACACCGTATGGACTTTAGGGAAATTTGAAAAAAATGAAAAAAAAAAAATAAGGCTGGAATTAGTGTCTTTGAATCACTATGTTCTACTACACAGGACTATTTAACTGGCGGTCCATGGGCTGCATCTGGCCCGCAGAGGCCTGGCAAGTGGCCCACTGGTCACTGGCAATTTTCTGGCCTGTGACGATTCCCAATTTGAAAAAATGTGGCCCCTAAGTTCTAAGTACACTTAGTTGAATAGCCCTGTACTATAGTTTGGCAGCTTTCAGATCAGGTCTGACTTTATTTAATTTATATTGCTTTGTTCAGTCAGACTCTTGTCTGGGTTATTATCTTAAACTGAATGCTTGTTCTGATAACTGTCAGGATCATAACTAGGAGAAAGAGCAAAGACTTTCTCAACTCTGTTTTGCTCAACCCTGACTGACTCAAGCAGTCCCATCAAATCACTGGCTGCACATGTCATACTTTTTTTTTTATCATACATGTGTGAAGATTAAGGTTACAGTAACCTATAGTAGGAACAAAGGGTGAGACAGTAGGAGACGACTAGAGGAAGCAAATTTTTTTTCTTCCAGAAATGAAAAAGTACTCCCATTTCATTCAATGTGATAAACGTATTAATATAAACGTTTTGGAGTTCTACTTGAAACATTATGTAACTAACTTTGCGCAATCAGTAACAACTGTTATGTAGTGTGTGTATCGTCCATGGACCATCCTGAAGTTCATGCATGGACGTGACCTGACCCTACACGTACATTTTTCACACTCCATATACTATACTGATTCTTGAGACGGTGACAGAATGATGTGTTTGTGACCATTTATATTTGATATCTAGTATTATATCACTCGTCATTTCAACACCTATGTATTATTATACATCATCCAGACCTAGTTACACAACGATATCACCTGTGATGTACTACTAAATTTATCCCTGGTCTGTGACTGGTTCAGTGAATTCCCACATGAAAAAAAAACCACAACAAAGACTTACACACAAGAATCCAAGCTAACCAAACAACGTCTACATCTAGATCTGGGAGACGTTTCAATCAGCTACACAAAATACAATCCTTAAATGAAAGACAGATGTCATATTGCACGTGTACAAGCACCTAATTAGGATGTATTCGCTGATTGTTTTCTCTACAGACTGTCATTCCTTCTCTCCTTCTGGCTGATCTAAACATTCACTCTATCCCGCAGCAAATGACATAAGACCTAAATATAGACCGCATTGAAAAGGCTTCAAACATGGAGCGGGCAAATTGTCAAACATACACTTATTTGACATTTATATTTCTTATACCAGTTCTATTTATTAACTGGGATTAGTTAACAATTATAGGGAGAGTTTGGCTATAATTTTAAGGAGCAGTATATTGAACTGTAATAATATACCATGCAACAAAATAATTTCAGGGAACATTTCTTACAAACTGTTACAATTAGAGGACATAAAGCTATGCATATTTCAATAACCAAAAATAACTGATAAGCATAAATATCGATTAGCGTAATAGAAAAACGTGAAAACAGACGGGTGGAACTGGATATTGTTGATTAAATTCCTACTACTACTACTACTACTACTACTACTACTACTACTACTACTACTACTACTACTACTACTACTACTACTACTACTACTACTACTACTACTACTAGGCCTACTACTACCACCACCGCTACTACTTTTCTCAATGTGTGGTTCACTGCTGCATATATCACTCACAACCATTCATTCATGGTGATTTAGCAGATTATGAATTAAGTTATTTATTCTCACTCTCCCTATCCGCTGTTTGCATCTTTGATTGGTCCAAAGATTCGTTGTAAGACTGTTCTCAAAAGTTAGTTATCAGGCTTTATCTATTGTCAGCTGATGTGATTGCGAATTGGTCCATCACTCCAAATGAAGTTATGGTCTTTATAAAGACAGAGATTGTGGTTGGAATCATAGCGAAAAATATATTTTATCTGCTGTGATGTTTAAATGTTTCTGGATCTACCGCCAGCTACCAGCTTCAAACCACATTGACCAGAAAAGTCATATTTCGGATTAATGCGAATGGGAACAGAAAGGGATACAAGTTCAGTCTTTCAAGAGGGGTTCTAAGTGGAAACCTTAGGCAAAGAAACAACACCCGTGTCATACTAGCAAAAACAGAATACCAGGTAATCAAAAGAGTTTGGCAGAACAGAAAGCTAACGACTAAAACAAAAACTATTGTTTGTCTGGCATGTGCTCTCGCACTTTTCTTACGACAGTAAAACTTAGTCGTACCAGCAGAAACGGCTGAACAGTTTTTCATATGAGGTGTCTAAAAAAAAAAGTGGGCATAACTTGGCAAAACAAGATCACAAACGCTGAGGAATTCAAAAGAGCATGTTGCAGACTGTTTTCTCTATGCTCAATCTCTACTTCTTCTTCTTCTTCGATCCTTCTGTCTACGTATAGTTGTTTCTTGCGAAATGAATGACAGACTGCGGTGTTGGTCACTTTAGCTACACTAGCAAATCTCGTTGATTACTTTAACTCCTGTATCGTTTATTTAAATCGTACTGCTCAAAAAGCCGCTTTAGCACATTTTAGCAACAGACAGTTAATTTAACCAAGCCGTAATTTTAAAAAAAATGACCTTGGATCCCAGGTTTACCCAAGGTCAAATGTGTACCAGGTAAAGTATTGAAAAGTAAAGGCGGCAGCCGTGAAACTGACCACATCACACACCGAGTGCTGACTGGTCTAGCGCCGTATGACCAATTCGCCTAAAGGGAAGGTGGTGGAAAATGGTCCTTTACTTGATGAGGAGACAAAATATTTTCCATAGAGGGTGCCCTCTGTTAGGATTTTGCTATAGAGCAGTGGGTCTTAACCTTCCTAATGCCGAGATCCTTTCATAAAATTCATCATGTCGTGGCGACACACAACCATACAATTATTTTCCTCGCTAATATATATATATATATATTCAGACGAAGCAGATGCACTAATCTATACAGACGGATCCGTTATACGCCAAAGAAGAAGCGCATGGGCATTTACAGCACGCTCGGCGGGCAGAACAGTCAAAGAAGCCAACGGTGCCTTCTCCATGACAACCAGCAGCATGACGATGGAGGTGATGGCAGTGACGCAAGCGTTTGCCTGGCTTGAAACACAAAAATACACCCGCATATGTATACTCAGTGATTCAATGAGTATGATCCGGAGGGTTCAGGCAGGTTCAGTGCGAAGACAATGGCTTGAATCAATTCAGAAGTCCACTGTGCGAGGAGTCACTTTATTTTTGTTCCGGGAAACGCAGGCGTCGATGGAAATGAAAGAGCTGACAGGTTGGCTGGATCCGCTATCACTACCGACGGTCGGCCTATGGATCATGCTGATATTATCAATGCCCTCAGAGAAATGGGAAGGATAGAGGACTTTGGTGGCAGGGAATCCACATCACTCGCCAGAATGGCAGACTTGGGAATTAAGATCGGCACAGCAAAAAACGAGACGCACACCGGACACGTCAGAAGACTTGTTAATCAACATAGAACTGGTACTATTAGCCATCGGACGTTGGGGTTCATACTGAGGGGAGGATCTGAGCACCTATGGACATGTCCGGAGTGCAATGATGATAACCCAACTAACTAACTAACTAACTAACTAACTAACTAACTAATATATATATATATATATATATATATATATATAGCAAAACGCGCGTGTGTGTGGTGGGTTGAAATGCTAACGCTTTAAAAGACTGCTAAAATAATGTTCTATATGTTTATGCATCATCGTCAGCATAATGTAGTAGGTCTTTACAGAACATCGTCTCATCACAGCCTGCCTGAAATCCTGTCTGAAAGAAACTCGGTCTCTTGCTTACCTCAAATAGGTTGAAAGGGGTTTCTAAGACTTGTGCTCGGGTGATACTCATCCGAATGAGGGAGGGGGGGGGGGGGACTTTGTGTCACCGGGTGTTGTCCGCTATTTGTGCAGTTTTGTGGGGTTGAACTTAACTCATTTACTCGGTCTCTCGACAGATCTCCTTACTCAGTGTCACTTATATCCTGTGCCCATCTTGATGTTGGCTGGTCCCTGCCCCTCTTATTACGTTGACCACTTAGCTTCGTCGCAACATTGTTTAGAGGGTGAGGTATCAGCCTCATTTCCTCCAGGATTCTGGGGGTAGGGCCTCAAAGCGATAGAACCTCCAGGCTCCAGCGCTTACGAGATGCTTATTTCACTACTGGTGTACAAAAGGGCCGTACTCTGAGACCTGCCTTGTATTGAAGAATTAAGTGTGTGAAGGTCATGGCCTACTCTCCATTTCTCTGGCACACTATGTCGCAACTATCCAGGTTTACCCAAGGTCAAATGTGTACCAGGTAAAGTATTGAAAAGTAAAGGCGGCAGCCGTGAAACTGACCACATCACACACCGAGTGCTGACTGGTCTAGCGCCGTATGACCAATTCGCCTAAAGGGAAGGTGGTGGAAAATGGTCCTTTACTTGATGAGGAGACAAAATATTTTCCATAGAGGGTGCCCTCTGTTAGGATTTTGCTATAGAGCAGTGGGTCTTAACCTTCCTAATGCCGAGATCCTTTCATAAAATTCCTCATGTCGTGGCGACACACAACCATACAATTATTTTCCTCGCTAATATATATATATATATATATATATATATATATATATATATATATATATATATATATATATAGCAAAACGCGCGTGTGTGTGGTGGGTTGAAATGCTAACGCTTTAAAAGACTGCTAAAATAATGTTCTATATGTTTATGCATCATCGTCAGCATAATGTAGTAGGTCTTTACAGAACATCGTCTCATCACAGCCTGCCTGAAATCCTGTCTGAAAGAAACTCGGTCTCTTGCTTACCTCAAATAGGTTGAAAGGGGTTTCTAAGACTTGTGCTCGAGTGATACTCATCCGAATGAGGGAGGGGGGGGGGGAACTTTGTGTCACCGGGTGTTGTCCGCTATTTGTGCAGTTTTGTGGGGTTGAACTTAACTCATTTACTCGGTCTCTCGACAGATCTCCTTACTCAGTGTCACTTATATCCTGTGCCCATCTTGATGTTGGCTGGTCCCTGCCCCTCTTATTACGTTGACCACTTAGCTTCGTCGCAACATTGTTTAGAGGGTGAGGTATCAGCCTCATTTCCTCCAGGATTCTGGGGGTAGGGCCTCAAAGCGATAGAACCTCCAGGCTCCAGCGCTTACGAGATGCTTATTTCACTACTGGTGTACAAAAGGGCCGTACTCTGAGACCTGCCTTGTATTGAAGAATTAAGTGTGTGAAGGTCATGGCCTACTCTCCATTTCTCTGGCACGCTATGTCGCAACTATCCGTTAATAATAAATCAAATTTCTAAATAATATATAAATTATTGTTAGGATTGTCAGTCTTTGCCTGTCCAATATCTGCATTTTTTAAATTTTTTTATTTACCCAGCTTTAAAAAAAATCTACCTGAATATCTTTAATGTTCGCACCGCAGTTAATAAGAAAGTAGGTAATATTTACCTTTCACTTGTCTTATCTAGCGCACAGCATGAAAATACTGCATTCCGTGACCTATTTACCTATTTACTTATCCTGAAAAAGTTTTAAAAAATGGGTGGGGATGGACTGTGTGTGTATGGGGGGGGGGGGGGGATAAGAGAGGATATAGTAAATAGAGAGAGAGAGGGAGAGAGAGAGAGAGAGAGAGAGAGAGAGAGAGAGAATGAGAGAGAGAGAGAGAGAGAGAGTAAAGATACCTTTTTACGCAATGGGTGCATCGGGCAAATGAGAAGTGCATCCCATATTTTTACAGACCATTCGGCACTTTGTGGGTAATTTGGTCAGAATTACGCCAGCCGTCTTTACTTCCCCAGGACAGCCATCCTGGTACCCACTTTAGGCTGGGTCGACCTGTGACACCCCGTACCATGATAAAAACCCACGCAGCCAGCAGTGGGTTTCAATCGCCGTACGTTGGAATTATAGAGAAAATAGAGCCATACAATAATATTGGCACCTTTCCGTCTGTCCAGACGAAAGTTTTATATTGTGCTATGAGGAGGCATGGGACTCACAGCCCATTGCGATGGCGAGTGTGTCTAGCGAGACCCCGCTGCGTTTGAAAAAAAAATTCTTTCACAGTGAGTTTAGCTGAGTTGAGTCAAGAATTGACATCACAGCACTCGGGGCACTCCCATGCATGCTCCGTCCTCATCTTTAGCAGCCAGCGCAGAGTTCCAATACTGATGGTACTGGTCACAATCTGGTTAAATGTCCGTCTTGCCTTTCCTCTGAGTGTAGTGAGCCGGCCATACCCTCTAGTTACACCCAGGTGCCTCATTCTCTCCAGGCCATAATAATCTTCTTTCTCTACTGATTCCGTTGCTTGTTCCCAAAGAGACTTGACCACATCTGCCTTGTCATATATCAATTCACCACCCAGTAGTGCAGATCCAGCCAATCTGTCTGTCTATTCACTACCCACCACGCCGGCACCCAGTGGTGCAGATCCAGCCAATCTGTCTGCCTGTTCATTACCCACCACGCGGGCATTGCCCGGAGAAAAGATCCAAAGTATGCTCACTGCCCGTGACCTTTCCAGTGAAGCTTGCCACTCTGCTCGAAGCATCCCTGTCCTCACCCTTTTCAGCATGCTTTCAGAGTCTGTTACAATTACGGCATGTGTATGCATCTTGTTCTCTAGCCACCGGAGAGCTGCAGTTACCGCCTCCACTCTCATGCTAGATGTTGTGGTGTCGTATGCTAGGCTGTCTTGCACTAAAGATTTCCATTGGCTTTCGCTACTAACTCCCCAGGCACTTCTCTTTCTTCTCAGCATCGAACCATCTGTATAGATAATCAGATCACCTGGGCGTGAATTGTCGTGAATCAACTGTTGGACTTCCACCTACATAACACCCGCTGGCCACTCTCTGCACACCCGTCCCAATGTGATCATAACCCTACACAGATCAGACTTTTCCGCTGGTACTCTGACCCACTCCTCTCCTCGCCCAATGTTCTCCAACATGCATACTTGTCTTATTGTGTCTTCCGCTGGAGCCATCCACGATTCCCTCCTTTTCAGCCTCTGACCCTTGCCTGCAGCCAAAGCTTCATACAGAGGGTGTTTCCTGTCTGCAGCTACTCTGAGGTATGACTTAGCCTGCAGCACCTTTAGCCTATCTGCAATAGGCAATGCAAGGATGTATCGCATGCACACAATCGGGGTGTCTGTGGTGCAACCCAGGATCAGCCGCATAGCTTCATTCTGTATGCGCTCCAGTTTCTCTAGCTGACTCTTCGAGACAATGAGTAACCCTGATCCATAACCAATCACCGAGATGATTAAGTGCTGGTAAAATGTGAACAGCATTCTCTGCCCCATGTCCATCGCTGCCATAATCTTTAGTGCATTTAGACCTTTTCGAGCCCTTGTCACAACTCCCTCTATGTGATCCCTGAAAGACAAACTTCTGTCAAAGGTGATTCCCAGGTACCGCAGTCTGCTGTCTCTTTTAATGTCACTGCCATTTATTTTGAGTCTAGGAACATCAGCTCTAACAATCATGTTGTCCAAAAAACACAACAGGACGGTTGCCTTTTCTGGGTTGATTACAGCCCTCATCTCTGTACACCTGGGACTGAGCCTCGAGAGGCAGGGGGTAAGAAGTGTTGGTGTTGTGGGTAGTGGGGTCCCCCCCCCCCCCCTTACTTCACCCTAGGTCTAGTGAATATATGTTCACGAAAGGAGCGTCCATTGTGGTGTCAGCCTCTTGACCTAGCAAAACCTCTCTTACCTCAAGACCATTGTGCGTGGCGAAGAGTCACAGCCTCCCCGAGGTAGTCCTGGTAACTGGGGGTGCGAATCCCCAGGCAAAACACAACGGATCTAGAGGAGCAAACCTCGATAATAAACCCGGTGCACCACACCGTACTGCCCCCTGTGGGAGGGAAGGAGCCAGAGGTGTGCTGAACAGTCTTAGGAATGGAAACAAGTATGCTAACCCCCCCCCCCCCCTGAATACCGGAAACTATCGTGAAGGCACAGGGACTCAGGACGTGACGATCCAGTTACCCCAACTACTCATGCTTAGGCCATGCTTAGAGCCATGAAGAGCTCAGCGAAACCTGCAGGCAATCTGGTGGCGGGGAATGAGCACACTGTGAGCCCCACCTTAGCTACATGTTAAAGGGGAAGGCAGAAACACAACCCATATTTTCTTTAGAACTGGTACAGGGCATTTCTGGCTGCTGCTCGGGGAGGTAGGTAACCCACAGACACCCCAGCACCACAATGCCATGAATATGTCAAAATTTAAGAATACATACGAGATCGGTCGTCGCCTCGTCTATCAAGGCCCGCGCCAGACAGTGGGAAACCAGGCTGTCATGTGCGAAAAATTGGCTACTGGTAAATTTGAAATAAATAGGAAAATCGGACACCCCAGGAGGAGGAAGAGTGGGAGGGAGAGCAAAGAGAACTTAGACAGCACAGCAAAAAATACACAGATGCTCAATATTCTGCAGCTGAATATCTGTGGAATAAGAAATAAGAAACTTGAACTTGCCAGACTGCTAAACAACCACAGGGTACACTGGCTGCCCTACAAGAAACCCTGCATAAAGACTCTGATCTGCATCTCACTAGATATACTAGTTATGCCTGTAAGTGCAATGACTGCCGGGGCATAGTGACCTATATCAGAAATGACATACAAGGAGACGTAACAATGCTGTCGACATCTCACCCTACAGATGTGCAAAAAAAAAAACAACTATCTGGCACAATGGAAGCAAATATACAATATACAACGTGTACAGCCCACCTCAGACAACAAGCAACATACCAGAACTATACAAGACACAGTACCATAAAACCCTTCTTGTTGGTGACTTCAACGGACACTCGCCACGTTGGGGTTACCCTGACTACAATAGCACAGGGAAATACATCGAAGATACTTGTGAAACAACTAACCTATTAGTGCTGCAGGACACAGAGTCTACACCTACACTGTTACACAGGGCCCACCTATCTCTCAGCCGACCAGACCTGACCATCTGCTCATCCGACTTAGCAGACGCAAGCTATCCCCAAGTCCTGGACGACATAGGAAGTGACCACAAACCTATACTCACAACTGTAAGCACCACCGCTAAATTACGCTTCAAGCAGAGAACCCGTTGGAATTTCCGAAAAGCAAACTGGAAACTATTTCAGGAAACATCTGACTGCCTCCTGGGAAGAATTGACAACAGCTGTGTGGAAACTTTTTGTGAAGACATAACACAAGCAATCCTGAATGCAGCGTCGAAAGCCATCCCAAGGGGCAGCCGGAAGGCATATAAACCTTTTTGGAATCAAGAAATTCAAAATACTATATCTGAAAGGAATAAAGCAAGAATATTGCTCGAAACTGCACGTTCAACAGAAGCAAAGATCCAATACAATAAAGCATGTGCCAGAGTAAAGCTTGTAGTTAATAAGGCTAAAAGAGATAAATGGACAGAAACTTGCTCCAACTTAGACCTTAGACAGAATGGAAATAAAGCATGGACTTTAGTTAAAAACCTCTCCGGAGAAAGTAGAAGGGTGAACCCAAAACCAGTGACAGATGGGAGTAAGACAATCACTGAAGACAAGAAGAAAGCAGAACATTTCAATCATTATTTTGCCTCAGTTAACAGAGCAGGTAAGCTGTCAGAACTCAATAGAACACAGCTCTCTCAGTTGAAGAAACAAGAGAGAGCTCCAACAGCCAGCGACTCCCTTTTTGAAAATGAATTTAGCATGGGTGAATTAGAGCAAGCCCTGAAGAAATTAAAACCTAGAAAATCTCCAGGCCCAGATAAGATCCACAACGAAATGCTGCTACATCTTGGCCGGTCTGGGAGAGAAGTAGTTTATTAATAAAACATGGAGGTCAAGCAAACTTCCAAAGGCATGGAGGAATGCATATATCGTCCCCATTCTTAAAACCAAAAAGCCTCCAGATGACCCCAAAAGCTACCGCCCGATATCCTTAACATCATGCTTGGGCAAAGTTGCAGAAAGAATGATAAACAGGCGCTTATATTGGTTCCTTGAGAGTTCTGGTGTTTTATGCCATGAACAGGCAGGCTTCAGAACCAACAGCTGCACAGAAGACCAGCTGTTCAGACTGACACAAAGAATACATGATGGCTTCCAGAATAAGAAACACACAGTGGCAGTCTTTGTCGACCTCCAGCAGGCCTATGACAGAGTATGGAGAAAAGGTCTCCTGATGAAGATGATGAGCATAGGAATACATGGCAGATTGTATAACTGGGTAAAATACTTCCTGATAGATAGAACAATCCAGACTAAGATGCACAACGCAATCTCTTCTAAAGAAGTCTTGGAGGAGGGCTTGCCACAAGGCTCATCATTGAGCTGTACACTATTACTAATCTTTATCAATGACCTGCCAGAACAAATCAAGGCCGAAAAAGCCTTGTACGCTGATGACCTAGCAATATGGCAGAGTCATTAAAATGTGGAAAGTGGAGCCCAAAGACTGAATGGAGACCTTAGAAGACTGCATGAGTACTGCCAAAGATGGAAACTCAAGGTTAACTGTGCAAAGACGGTCTACACAATCTTTACCAAAAGCCACCAAGTAGCAAGGAAGAATATTAACCTGAGGTTAGACAAACACCAAGTGATGAAAGAAGAGCATCCCACATACCTTGGAGTCACACTTGACCGGCAGCTCAGCCTCAAGAACCATATTGAAAACATCAGGAATAAGACATTGAGGCGGTTACAGTTATTAAAGAGACTTGCAGGTACATCATGGGGATCAGACAAGGAAACTCTGAGGGGCTTATATCTAGGATATGTTCGCTCTGTGATAGAGTACAACAACTCACTGCTTACAACTTGCTCCAAAACTAACCTAGAGACTCTTGACAGAGTACAAAATAATGCCCTCCGGTTAATCTGCGGAGCTATGCAGTCTACACCAACTGCTGCATGTGAAATCCATACAAATGTGGAACCCCTCGGGTTGCGGAGAGAAAAAGGAACTTTAGAAATTTATGAAAGATGCGTTAGGAAAAATCGTAACCATCCTAATAGACATCTTGTAGAAAACTGGGAATACAAACAAAGAATAAAGCACAAATCGGTTTTACACTGTGTTAATGAAATTCAGAACAGATACCACCTCCCAGAAAGACGTCAAGGAATTCAGAATGTTGCAAGAAACCTACCACCACATGCTCGCTTTAAAGCTCCATAAGTCCGAACTAAATTGGTAGGCGAGGAAACCAAACAGTCCAACCCAATCGCTCTTATGAACTCATCACTAAAGACTGTTGATTCTTACCCCCAAGAATGGATACATGTCTATACTGATGGATCAGCATTTAAAGCTACCATTAAAGCAGGTTACGGAATCTACATAGGTTATCCCAATGGATCTGTTGAAGAGATTTTTGATGCATGCAGGGAATTCTGTTCAAACTATGAAGCTGAAATAATTGCACTGGAAACAGCAGTATACCACCTAAAGACTGTAATGGATGTTTACCCTTCAAAGGTCCAAAATATTGTCATCTTCACAGATTCAATGTCTGCCCTTCAAGCTCTGGAGGGCAGTGAACGCTGCAGAACTGACATAGCCAAGATAATCTTGGATGCTGATCAGCTTATTACCTCATACAACATCAGAATAGTGATGCAGTGGATTCCAGGCCACTCCGGCACACCAGGTAGGTAATGACAGAGCTGACAGACTGGCAAGGAAAGGAGCAACACAAGAACAACCACCTACAGCGACAACCCTCCAGACAGCAAAAACACTGATAAGAGCTATAAACAAAGAGACTTGGTTGAACAAATGGGCCATGGGAGACACTGGAAGAGAGGTTTATAGACATATGTCTGGCCCTGATCCTAATGACAGCATTAACCATCTAACAAGAAGGGACCAGGCCACCATCTTCAGACTTAGAACGCAACATACTCCACTCAATGGACACCTAAACAGAATACAGCCACAACACTCCCCAGAGTGCCAGCTATGTAACTACCCCTACGAAACTGTTGAACACCATCTCTTTGAGTGCCCAAAACTCAGTGAGACAAGAAGAACGCTGCTCCCTCCGAGACCAGACAAGTGGAACACCTTGTACGGAGGAAAAGAACAGCTTGTGAAAACATGCAAATTCCACTACATGGCATTGGGCCAAAGGGCAAAAGCTCATGCGCCGCTGGATCGATAACAACAACAACTCTGTACACCAGTCGATCATCTTATCTACTGTTGCCTGTAATTCTTCCACAATTAGAGAATGGAATATCGTCATATATACTTAGTGCGTTTCTTCTCAGCTCTCATCCTTTCTGCAATCGTTTCTTCCTTAGTTTTCATTTCCTTCCTGATTTGCCGCCTCCATGCAACATGGTCTATAGCATTATCTTCCCAAGAATCTGCTTCAATACTTGTCTCATTCATGCCCTGGGGGTACACATCTTTATATCGTAGTGGAGGCCGGCCTCAACATCTTCCACCTATCTGTAATTCACCATAGAGGGTGCCATTAGAGGAACTATATTACCATGGTAGATAAATGTGAAATAATAGTTACGAAAATTACAAGTAAAAGTTTATCTTATATTTCTGTTAATCGAGTCATTCATTATAAAGTATAAAGTAGCAGGTTTTTACAGAGGCTAACACCCCCCCCCCCTCTCCCCCACCCCCCGCGCCTTACAAATTTTAAAGGCCTTCTGAAAGGCGGGTCAGGGCTAAGTTAGGCTGGGTCGATGTGGGAGCCAAGGTAAATTTTCTTGTAATTTTGAACCCTAGACCTTTGGCACATTCAATGAGATTTCCAAAAGTAGCATAGAAATCTTCCTCCTCTCAAAGTAAATTCCGTGTGGCATTGGTAGTCATGTCTATCCACAACCTTCTCTCTCGTGTAATTTCAGTCAACTCTGACGATCTTCCATGCCATGATGTAAGGCTGTCCAGAATATTTTCTCTCCGTCTTCCTCTGCTCCCCTCCAGCTTTTCTACTCTTACGATGTACTCCACTTTTCTCCTCATCACATGATCAAAGAATGCAGATTGTCTCTTTCTGATGTGGGCAATCTGTTCTCTTCATGTTAGTTTCTTACAAGGCATCTTCTTAACTGTTTTTGTCTGGCCAGGGTATTCTTATCCTTATCATTCATTTATAAAAACACATCTCTGCAGATCTCAAATAATTGTTTACTCATCTACAAACTGTCCATGATTCACTTCTATATATCAAGATAGGATTTATATAGCATTTAGGAATTCTCTTTCTCGTCTCAATTGATAAAGAAAGATTGCATAAAATATTCTTCAAATTTGTAAAATGCTGCTTTTGCTTGAGCTGTTTGATGTTTAACTTCAGTGTACCCAAGTTTTTAAACATCAACTTGCTTGAGCTGTTTGATGTTTAACTTCAGTGTACCCAAGTATTTAAACATCAACTTGCTTGAGCTGTTTGATGTTTAACTTCAGTGTACCCAAGTATTTAAACATCAACTTGCTTGAGCTGTTTGATGTTTAACTTCAGTGTACCCAAGTATTTAAACATCAACTTGCTTGAGCTGTTTGATGTTTAACTTCAGTGTACCCAAGTATTTAATCATCAACTTGCTTGAGGTTTGTCCCATTTATTTTGATGTTGCATTCCGTTTTCTTTGCAGTTACCTTTACTTCTGTTTTTCTGCTGTTCAAACTAAAACCCTTGTTTTCACTTTCCGTTAGCACAGAAATACAGGAACTGAAAACCAGCCAAATACTTTATTTGATCTGGGTTTGTGTTCACTGATTTAGTCATACAGGTCACCGATATAGTATATATTTAATTACTATACTTTTTGAAATCAATTATTTGCATACTGTAATTAAATTTGTATATTATGTCATGTTTCAAACCGTTAGTTTAGAATCTCACTGTCATATACCGGTGTGTTAGTATTTTATCTTAGATATAATGGTTGTTACTATCAAAGAAAGTGGTTTTTTTTTGGATTGAGCATGGGTTCCTTAGTCGTAGCAGGTATCTGAATGTGGCTGTTCAACAATTTATGATGCCATTTCCTGATACTAAAGTGCCTCATCCTAATACTGCTAGTAATTTAACCAGGTCAATCGATTGTGCATAGAGCTGTAATGTGGAAAACGGTACTCAAAATAAGACGCACTATAGCAGTGTATGTTGCCTTAGTCAGCTGCAGATGTCAGCTAGGACCAAGTAACAATTACAGAGAGAATTGGGAACACTCATTAAACATGGGAACCAGAGACTCCATAACAACCAGCACAGGAGCCTATTTAATTAACATGCAAATAGAAGACATAACAGACTAAGCAGACCTAAAACTAAAGAAAAAGTAATTGAAGTAATGGATAACTTTACTTTTTTAGCTAGTATATTTTATAATGAAAGAAATGCAAAGAAATCACGGTGAGCATTGGCAAGGCATCAGCAGCTTTCAATACCCTAAACAAAATATAGAACTCTTAATTGTATAGTTCTAAACCAAGTTACTATTTTCAATTCTAATGTTATTTCAATTTTAACGTGTCAGAGAACCACTAGATACATAGAATAAAAGTTAAATGCATTTGACAACATACTTAAAATAAACCATTTGATAATTATTCATTTGTTGGAGTCACAATTCGTGAAGTTTTAACAGTAAGACACTCGTCAGTATTACAATCAATTTTTCAATCACACAAGTAACTAAGAGGTCACATACCACTATCTTAACTGTTTGGTTCATGCTTGATTTTGGGTTGCAAGGAAAGCAGAGAAATCCACTACAGTAGTATAGGAACCCGTTAGTATAACACATTTAATGACGCTCCTGGCACTTTTAGAAACAGAGAGGATGAATGGCAGAAAGAAAAGAAATAAAATAAAAGAGAAATAAACTGACACACATGCGCACACACATACATGTATTTACCATTTGTTTCAGGGTGTTGTACATAGACGGATAGATAAATAGATGGATAGATAGATAGTGTTGTCTGTTTAAATCTTTATTATTCAAATTTATATGTATAACAAATAAACAAACAACTTATCTACATGATTAAACAAATCTTTATTAGACATATAAATATGTTGCAGTAACAACAATAAAGTACATATTGTACAAAAAGTGATTATTTGTATTTCACTAATAACACAATATTGCTTCAAATGCATGCAAGCAATGTCACTATTTGTGATAGCCCAATAAAGATTTACAATCATCAGCTCATACAGTAATATAATCATTTCTTGCCAGTTTGAGTGAAAGAAAAATATAACATCAAAGAAGTGTGAATACAGGTATTTAAATGTAAATATTTGTTTAAATCGTGTAAAAATTCTGCCGGAGGCATAAAATGTTTTCTTAAAAAACATATAAAGCGGATACATTATGTTTTGGTCATTCTGATACATATCAGAATATTTTTGTTCCTGGTTGATTCTGTCAACAGATTTACCTGACTTTGAATTTCAGAATTCCCACTGGAAATGTTACTTCATAAATTATAATTAAATAGAACAACAAAATCTAATAAAACACCAACCCTAATTAAAATACAATGTGCCAAATGCCCAAACAAAACAGAAGAAGAAGAAGAAGAAGAAGGAGGAGGAGGAGGAGGAGGAGGAGGATGAGGAGGAGGAGGAGGAGGAGGAGGAGGAGGAGGAGGAGGAGGAGGAGGAGGAGGAGGAGGAGGAGGAGGAGGAGAAGAAGAAGAAGAAGAAGAAGAAGAAGAAGAAGAAGAAGAAGAAGAAGAAGAAGAAGAAGAAAAAGAAGAAGAAGAAGAAGAAGAAGAAGAAGAAGAAGAAGAAGAAGAAGAAGAAGCAGAAGAAGAAGAAGAAGAAGAAGAAGAAGAAGAAGAAGAAGAGATGATTAGTTTAAAAAAAACATTTTAAAATATCAGAACAATCCAAGCTATAATCATGACTGGAATATTTATACATTTGTAATAAACATAAAAAAATTCTGAAATAATTCAATCAAAGGATTTCAATACATAGACTATTACAACCATATGTAATATCAGTTACACTGTTTCAAATGTTTAAAGAGTGTTAAACCAAATTTAATACTAGTTACTCTGTTTCAAATGTATACAAAGAGAAACACACAACAGGTAACAAAAGTTTGATAAACAAACCATAGTGTAAAAATGTGGTCCTGGATTATTGCAAAAGTTGACAAAAATATTTTAATAGTGAAAACAAATACATGCAAATATATGATAGCTAATACAATTCTGAATGTGCCAGAAATAAAATACCTGAAATATAGTAGCAATGGCTTGTGGCCAACCTTGACTGTAGAGACTGCACACGACTGACTGCGAATAAATATAACATATGACTCAACTGCAGCCGATACCCATTGTGGAGATAGCACCTAGTTTAGTAACTGAAGGTTTCCATGCAGATTCTGGGGCACCACTTGCCCCCCCCCCCCCCCCCCCACTCAACAAGCATGTTGTGAAAGGCAACTGATTAGGATTTTGTGGAAACTGGAGTTGATGGACTGAAATAGGTGCAGTCTACAACACAACATGCCCAACACCCTTTTAAAGGGAAGGCAGAAGAAAACTGAATGAAAAGTAAATTCACAATAAACATTACTAAAAAAATTCATCTCTTGATTACTTCTTCCAAAATGGGTGATGTCAGATGAATTCTCCCTTTCAAATCCAATCCATCCAGAAATACGTTTACTATTTTTTTTGTTTTAAACTGTTGGTAAAAACAAACTGCGGAAATCTGGCATACACAGCAGCAACTTCCTCTGCGCCTTTAGCTTCTGAAAGTCCTGCATTCATGATTTTTCACAGAGGTTTTTTCTCCACTATATAGTTGAATGTCGAATTAAGAATCAACATCACAGCACTTTGGACACTCCCATAAGTGCTCCATCCCCATCTTCAGCAGCAAGCAAAGAGTTCAAATTCTGATGGCACCAGTAACCTAATTGTATATCCGTCCCATCCTTCCCCTGAGTGTTGAGTGTCGGCCAGATCCCCTGGTAACTCCTCGCAGCGCCGTTCTCCTCTGAACGCAATGATCTATCTACCCCTCCTCACTGTTCACTTGTAGCCCATTATGTACAGCAGTGAAACCCTCTGGGCTTGTCAGAGTTGAGTAAGATTTATTTCTTGCTGTTTCATGGGAGCATGATGCCACAAACTGTGCTGCATGGAGGCAGAAAATCAGAAAGAGTATAGGGGATGAAGGAGAAAATGACTGCATACAGCAGGGCCTCTCAACTAAGTTTACTTAGGGGTCAAAATGTTGGAAAATGGGGATAGTCAGAAGCCCCAGCACTGAAAGATCAATAATACAAATTCAATTAGCAGGTGATCAGAAGTGCCCCCTGCCAGGCCTCTGTGGGCCAAACTGGCCTGCGGGCCATCAGCTGAATAGTTCTGGCATATAGATTAACAACTGAATGTCTGAGAAGAAGTAGGTTAAATACATACGATGCTAACAATGATCCTAAAATCCCAGCTATAACTGTGGAAGACTTTTCTCAATGCAACGGGGTTTTGCTAGTCACACTCACCATCACGATGATTCATTTGCTTCCCTATAGCACAATGTAACACTCTGGGGTTTCACTGCAGTTACATTTGTAACAGTATCGTCTGGTAAAACTGAAAGTCGCCAACAATGATGTCGGCTCAGTTTCCATGGCCCACGATTGTCTATGCTAGCCAGAAAGCAGAGTTAACTTACAGTTTGCTTCCATTTGGTCAAAATCATGCTCACAGAAAAATGTATCAAAGAGACCAACAGCTGGACTAAACTGAGACACTAATGAAGTTATGCTACTTCCAGGACTCACAGCCAAATTCATCAATGTTTTTCAAGTTATTTTGATATTTTGAAGGCTCTATCGTGCATAACAGTTCTTGATTTTTATACACAAACATGCAAGTATACCCATAGAGATATAGTATTTCCACTAGTCCTGGTGGCAGAGGGAAGCCAGTGGATGGAATGATTTCAATTAGAATTAGAAAAACTAAACCCCCCCCCCCCCCAAAAAAAAAAAAAAAAACTGTGCTGTCACCACAATGAAGGTTGGCTACAAAGCACTCACTATGCAATTATCTGTAGCAAATTTTAGCAAACATATATTGATCTAGCCCTGCAAGTGATGCATACACATTACATTCAGAGTATGTTAGCTAGACTCTAAAACATTAAACATAATACATAAAAAGCCAGCAGCACTTAAGGATATTTATGAAAGGCACATAAGCAGCTCAACTATGTAGCAGAAAAGTAAACCATCTATACAACAACAGTATTTTGGCTTCTCTGTGACAGTTGGTACCAGGGCATTTTCATTACATGGCCAAATCGTCTAATCTGTTGATCTGTAATGAACTGTATCACTGGTTTCAAATCTAATTTTACAATATCTTCTTTTCTTCAGTTTGGCTCTTTGCTGCAGTTGGTATCAAATCATTATCAGATGGAAGAACAATTTTACTTTTGCTCTTTAAAGAACTGTATAATCAGTTTCAGTCCTAATCTTATTCTAATTGATTATTTCTAAATTGTATCTCTTCTTGTTACTCTGGCAGCTCTTATAAGACATCTCATCTCTCTTGTTACTCTGGCAGCTCGTCTAAGACATCTCATCTTCCTTGTTACTCTGGCAGCTCTTGTAAGGCATCTCATCACTCTTGTTACTCTAGCAACTCTTATAAGACATCTCATCTCTCTTGTTACTCTGGCAGCTCTTGTAAGACATCTCATCTCTCTTGTTACTCTGGCAGCTCTTCTAAGACATCTCATCTTCCTTGTTACTCTGGCAGCTCTTGTAAGGCATCTCATCACTCTTGTTACTCTAGCAGCTCTTATAAGACATCTCACCTCTCTTGTTACTCTGGCAGCTCTTCTAAAACAGCTCATCTCTCTTGTTGTTATTCAGGGCTCATCAGCTGTAGTAAGGGTCAACGTCTGACACTGGCAGCATAGAATTTGTAGAAATCTTATGTTGTAAATGAATGAATGAATCAAGAACTGACCCCACTGCACTCTAGATATTCCCACACATGCTCCGCCCCCTTCTTCAGTCACCAACGAAGAGGTGATAATGTCATCATAGCAACTTTACCATGGCGACCCCCCCACCCCCTCAGCTGATAATGTCATCATAACAACTTTACCATGGCGAACCCCCCACCACCCTCAGCTGATAATGTCATCATATATCAAGTGTGATGCCAATAAGCATAGGCTGTCATGTCTCACCATCTAACATGATAACCAGAAACCCAGCTCAGATCAGTGCACTTGTCTCGTCACATTCTATGGCCCAAACATCCAGGTATTTATCTCTTTGCCTTCCACCTTCTTTTTTAATTTTCTTCATTATTCTGATAATGTGAATGCTATTATGCCTGGGCAAAGACACCATTATCTCCGAGATGCAGACATTTTCTGTCATTATCAAATTTCATAATGAGAGCATAGATCAGCAATTAGAAACAAGATGCTAAAGAGTCAGTGCACTTATCTAACATCTGAAGTTGTTATCATGACATCCAACTATAAGTTTGACTCCTAAGAAACAGTATATTCATAAAAACACTGGGATACAAGCGTCAGATGTGGAGATTATCAAAGACTTACCTATCTAAAGTTAAAACCTGTGAAATGTGATGCCAATGGAAAATTACCATCTGTGACTGAGTGAGATATGATACTATCAGACTGTGGAAACAACATGTTGCCCCAAATCAACTGAGAAGCAAAAAAATCAAATGGTTCAGTAATGTCATATGAATGCAGCCATAATAACATAGGCACTATATCTAAAAAGATCCAATGTTAAAGCATGAGGGAGCCCAGGCCACACATACACACAAAATTAAAAAAACAAACACTGATTGATGAGATTAAAGACATTATACATCAATCACACAGAATGAAAAAAGCTAATGCTACTCATCGACCACTGGATCACATATTGTTCCTCTCAAATATGCTAAATGACAAAAGTGGAAATTTGTGGTGATGATAAAATTCCATAAGAATGGAACATATGGCAGCAGTTTCAGAAGGTAAGGCCTTCAACTGTATTAAAGTGATTTACACTGATGGTTGCATAGTAGACAATATAAAATGTGAGATGCATCAATGTTTATGTAAAGTCATGTCTTACTGCGACAGTTTTAATTACTCTATAAATAACTGAGACTGAATTCAAAATAGGTAATAATTAGGTAAACCTAATAAAAAACACATCAAAGGCACTTTGCAAAGGATGTATCACTGTTGAAACAAAAAATATTACCATTTGGTTTTAGCTTTTATGAAGTTCTCTTTGTGATTACAAAATGTCCAGTTTTCTACTTTGTGATTATAAAATTTATATTGTTCTACTTGGTCCGAGAAGACTTAAGTACCCAGCAGTCCACTTTTATTATCCAGGTCAGATAATTTTTAAAACTGTGGTCTTAAACAGAATAGACATAAAGTAATCTGGCACATATGAATGCAGAGCATACAGACTCTCACACAAGTGTTGCAGGATTGGACTGATGTCTGGAACTTGATTTCCACTGGGTGCTAGTTAACCTACATTGGTCAAATGAAAAGCCAGCATGAAAACTGAGTGATAGAGCACACTCTAAGAGAGCTGCACACACAACCAAGTTCCAATTCTTCTAGTAAGTCAAGATGAAAGAGGATGAAAGAGCCTAATTCTTGAACTGGATGTAATTTGCTAGACTCCAGTTTATGACTGATAAGGATTGTGCCCCTTCTAAGTCACTGAACAAATGCTGTTTAAGTTTTATTTATGTACATTATCATGTCCCCTTGAATATAAGAGTGAGGTGCACCTATGTTTTTTGGATCTGGAAAAGGCATTTGACAAGGTACCCTGGAACAAGCTCTGGGCTGCTTGGCAGGGAAAAACATCCCAGCACCCCTGATCAGTGCAATACAGAGTTTCTACAAAAGCTGCAGAAATAATGTAAGAATGACAGACCAAAAGTCACAAGAATTTAAGAGCACTAGTGGTGTTAGACAAGGTGATATTCTGTCCCCTTACCTCTTCATTCTTATGATGGATGATGTCGTCAAGAACTGTAAAGAGAAGACAAATAAGTACTCTGTAGGAATACTGGAAGATGAGACCAATCTGTACATCAGAGCTGGCATTTGTAGACGATGATGGCTAAATCAGAGGCACACCTTCAGTCCAACTTACTTGTCTGGAAGGAAGAGCTTAAAAAGAGAGGGATGACTGTCAGTATCTCCAAAACTAAAACCATGGTGATCTCAAGAGAGGAGAAGAAACACCAGATCATGATGGGACAGTATGCATTGGAGCAGGTCAACCAGTTCAAATACCTTGGAGTTGTATCAGACCAAACTAGAGGCATTAAGACTGAGCAGGCTACACGAAAAGCAGCTGCTGGGAGACTCTTCCAGGCCATAAACCGAGAGTTTCTTAGCAAAACAGAAATTGGCAAGAGGATGAATACACCGCTCTACCTATGTACCAGTCCTGACCTATGGGTGTGAGTCATGGGCAATGACAACAGCTCACAGAAGCCAGCTTCAGGCCTCAGAAATGAGTTATCTGAGAAAGGTGGTCCTAGTGACAAGAAGGGACAAAGTCCGCAATCAGACAATACATCAAGATCTTGATACCCAGTCCTTACAAACCCGAGTGGATCAGTCACAGTTATGATGGTTTGGACATTTATGCAGAATGGGAGAAAATCGGCCACCATGGCAGGCATGGAAGGCTAAGAACCTGAGAACCAGACCACCAGGGCAACCCAGGGTCTGCTGGGAAGACAACATTCGACAGTCCCTAACTGACAGAGGACTGGAATGGAACAAAGCCAGAAAGAAGACTGCTGATAGAGACGTCTGGCAATCTCTCTGGCAAACCTCTACACCCCAAGGTAGAAGAGGAAGCGACTAAGTAAGTAAGTCAGTTAGTATTTGTATGTGGTTTGTTTATAATCTGTGTTGTTTAAATGTTTTATTTTCCCTGTATATATTTTATTGTGTTAACATCCAATGTTTTTCTTCTCCATACACATTTCTTTAACTTACTTGTACAAATTTGTCATGTAAACATGTACACATGAAAATTCATATAAAATGTCTTACTGTGTTATTTTTACAGATAAACCAGTGAGCTGTAAAATATGTAAATTGATACAGATATTTGTTCTAAATTACTTTAACTATAATGCCATTATCTTTCAAATTTCTCAGAACACCTAAGTATTCTTGCACAGCCATAAAAATACTTTAAAATGTAAAAACAAAACAAAAACCTTAGTTAAAAAAATAAATCAATGACACTATCAGAAATGACTATTTGCTAACTTAGCATACATCTTATAGTTTTAAATAACCTATATAAACATTCATATTAAAAACAAATGCGCTATTCAAAATAATGCATAAACATTCCAAGCATAACTGAGCATGATAAGATTGTAAAATGTGCACACAAACATTATTGTTGATTTTCTGGTGTAGCTGCATGCTTGTTCTGACAAATGAACTTGTTTAAATCAGTTTACAAAATTCAGATCTAATGTTTTGGAAATCAGTTTACGAATTCTCAAATCTATGTTCTGGAAATCGGATTAGAAATTCTCAAATCTTATATTCAGGAAATCAGTGAGCAAGTTCTCAAATCTTTTTATGCTCTGGCAATCCATTTACAAATTCTCAACTTTAATATTCTGGTAATCAGATTACAACTTCTCACATCTTTTTATGCTCTGGCAATCCATTTACAAATTCTCAACTCTAATATTCTAGCAATCAGATTACAACTTCTCAAATCTTTTTATGATCTGGCAATCCATTTACAAATGCTGAAATCTTATGACATGGAAATCAGTTTGAAAATGATAAAATCTAATGTGGTTATCAGTTTCACAATTAAAAAATCTATTATTCTGGTCTGAGTTGGATGTTGAAGACTGGAGAGGATCCTGGATCCTTTCTTGTGCATCCTATTAGGCTAAATCCTGGTCATATCTGGATGTCTCCCCATTTACATCATCTTCGAGTCTCAATTCCCACACAAAGTTCCCCATCACTATTCTGATGCTGTTTTGCTGCTAGGAGTCAAACCAGTAATAGTCTCAGAGGCCTCCCATAACTTTGCGGCGAGTCCCATATCCCGTGACACAGGATTGGCCTCGCCTTCTTGAATCTCACAGTCCACAAAATACTTCCCATTAACATCCTTGACCTCCTCAGAAACTGCCAGGTAAATACTTGTTTGTGCCCCTTCTTCAGGAGACTGAAACAATCAAGTGTACATTTTAATTATTTTTGATTATACGAGCAGCCCATATTTAAACAAAAAGCTGAATAAAAAAAAATACTTAAAATAAGCTTTTATTTAAAATGCATTCAATAATAAATATACTGAAAAGATGCAATAATTTTAACATATAGTTTGATTGAGATTAAAGAGATTATATAATCTCTTGAAAAAATTCATCTATAATTTGACATCATGATTAATAAAAGTGCAGGGTCAAAAGCATGTGCATGCAAAATGTGAGCTCGTTAACTCTTTGAGCCCCAAGGAACGCATTATACGTCCATAGGTTCCTACCTAGAAGCCCAATGAATGCATGATGCGCCGATTTTATCACTCTGTTTACTACCCCCCAGGCCTGTGATGATAAACCCTCTGGGACCCAAAGAGTTAAGTTATAAAGAAATAGTGTAAAAATCAAAGGCAAAGTTCTGACCAGACATACAAAAGTGACCTTAATAAAGGCTTATAACAACTGTGTACAGGGTATTCTGTATGATTGCAGGTGAGTGCCAAAAGATTTCATGAGAGCTCAGAACAGGCTGTATTTCATGGAAACCAAAATAAATTCACTTTCACAAGAGATGGAATGAAAAGACTGAAAGATCCCTCCCCCCACCCCCACCACATAAACACCAAGTCAAAGAGACAACTAATAAGCATTTTGCTGAAATTTATGTTGGGTAGAAAGTTGCATATATCACAACCCACCTGTAAACCACAACACTAAGTGCAAACTACTCTTATAAGGGTGAATGCAGAAGAGGAAGAAAAGACAACACTCATGAAGAAGAAGAAGAATGTGCCAACTACACAGGAGTTCATTAATGACTGAGATAGTGTTGTGTAATGTCACACTTGGTTGAGACACACAGAGTTAAGAACAGCATTTCACATAAAGAATAACTAACAGACGTTGATGAGCAGTCAAACATTAAAATCACCTGAAACTGAGTAGGCACCTTTCTATCTTTTTAAATTTCTTAAGTTATTATCACTTCATAAACAACTACTTTTCAATAACCCTTAACTCATTCACAAAATCTTATCCAAATGTGCAACAGATTTCCTTTGGCCATACTGTAAGTATAATGGATGACACAGCAAATGCTTAAACATATTACACATCCCTAAACCTAGAACAGACTTGTACAAAACAAGCTTGGTGGACTCTGCAGCCAACCTGTGGAACCAACTTAAATGGCCAATCACAAATATCAACAACCACTATAAATATAATTGGAAGCTGTTTGAATATTACCTCATTACAAACTACATGCCCCTTAAAAGACAACAGTATTCTAAGCATTTTTGGAAATAGAGACAGAGGAAGACAGTGCGAGAAGATTCTTAGCTGCCTTTTGTCATGGCAGGGTGTCAACATACGAACTGATACACACAGTTGCGGATCACAGATTGTGGAGAGGCATGATCACCCATGCAAGTCGGCAAGGCACTTGATGATGATCCTAAGCATGTAGTTGATTTTCCCTAGATTCATTGTAGTTAGTATTATTATTGAAAACTGCTGATAGAGAAGTCTGACGATCTCTCTGACAAACCTCTACACCTCAAAGCAGAAGAGGAGCCACTAAGTATTATTATTGTTTTAAAATGTAGGTATACTTAGAGCACATGCCAGTGTTTGTAACTAAGATTTAGATGTGTAGCTAAGACTTAGATGTTGCTGATGATGTTTATCTGCTAAAATTATGTACAAATGAAATAATGTATACACCGAGTGTGGTCAGAAGGGCAAATTGTGAGACAGGACTGTGTGCCCAACTCTTAACCCTGTCAAAATAAAGTTTGTTCATTTGTTCTAAACAACAGTGTTTTACTGTATTATAAGGAGGTATAGGAATCACATCCCTCTCACGACAATGGCAATTAAAGCCAGAAACAAAATTTGTTCTCTCCATAACACAAAGCCTGAGTGAGTAGTATTATAGACAACATGTGGTGCACACACAGCGTGATCCTTCTCTCATAACATGCTTTATTGATAAAATATAACTGATGTTTGAAAGAAGGGTGTTTGGAAGGGCTTAATTGTGCCCAATTTAAGACCCTCTGAAAATAAAGTTTGATCGTTTGTTCATTCTCTGCCTGCTTTGAGGTGATATGGTAAGTAACACAAATGGGCACATCAGCTCAGTATATGGACCAAGGAGAAAATCATGGCACTGCATACTGCCACTGAACTTTCTGCCATGGAAATGCTGTACTGTATTTCAGATGTTTACAGTTAACTGCATACTGTAAACATCTGAAACAGGTTTAACCTTTCCTCCATGCTGAAAACTTTTGGGTCACAGGGTGAGTGATAGACATGATGACAGTAATGCGGCTCCCATACCTAACATCTTATGGCAAATTGAGCTGTTACGCAAAACCCACTCTGCCCCATTTCTTACTTTAATCCCTCTTATCCTATTTTGTTACTGCTACAACTCAGCAGACTCAAAAATTTACTAATAAATGTAAAGATGTCTAAGAATGGAACCTATTAAAGTAACAGGTAATGAGAAAGCTAGATGATAGCCATGACCTACTTTACAGAAGATCCTCATGAAAAACTCGACTGGATAGCGCAAAAGAAAAAACATGTGCCTCAAAAGGTCAGTGGTCACACTTCCTGGATGCAGCACATTGGCCGTCACACCTGAAAATAAATACTGTAGGAATTAAAAATATAAAAAAATAATATAAAACAGAATCATGTAGCAGAAAGATAATATATAAAAGGTGGCATCCAAATTACATAGCACACAAAAAAAAAAAAATTAACAAGATGTGTAGAATACAGACAATACACAATATAATAGGTGAGAAAATTGATAATATATAAAATGGTGACATAAAATAAATACGATGACCGGATGTAGAATAAGGATAATAGGTAATATAATGGCATACCATAAAGGTAACATATAACATGATGGCACAAAAGGAATATCACATGTAATGAGATGTCACAGAAAAGAAATACAAGATAACAGAATGGTTTAGAGTAAAGATACTAGACAGAGGAAGGTGAAGAATAAAGACAATGAGCAGTTTCAAGATAATATATACCATGATGGCATAGAAAAAAGATAACATATAACATGATAGCGAGAAGAAACATTATATGTAATGAGATGTCACAGAAAAGATATACAAGATAAACGTATGGTTCAGAGTAAAGATAACAGATAGAGCATGGAAAAGAATAAAGACAATAAGCATAGATTAAAGATAATTTATAACATGATGTTGTAGAATAAGGATGGTAAACTACTTAAAAAAAAAAAAAAAGCTAATGTCATCACCATCATGTGCCCTGCCAACTAGCGTAGGCGCTCACGCATCTCCACAGATCACGATTCCTGGTTGCCTGGAACAGCTCTCTCAATGATATCCTTCCATGGCTATTTTTTTTTTAGTTACTGAAATTGCTTAAATTGCACACTAGAATACCTCAGGGATCAAACAATTAATTGATAGTTCTTCGACATCTGGGTCATTGATAGTTTTTAAAAGCATAGAAGCTTTCCTGTCAACTAATAAAAACGTGCCACCAGATAAGTAAATTTAAAAAATGTAAAGGGGGAACAGTATGTGGAACAGAGAAGAGATAGTTTGCAACAGGATGGTGCAGAATTGAGAAATAAATAACACAATAAAGTAGAATAAAGACACTGGTAGCCTTTTATTTTGACAGTTTGGGGTGAGTTGGGTGAGGGCCTATGCTCCAGTGGGGATGCAGGAGCAGAAGAAGGGAAAACGAATAACATTACCTGTCCCCTCCAACTGCCTTGCCAGTTCCCGTGTAAACAGAATGATTGCTAGCTTGCTGTCAAAGTAGCGATTGCGATAATGGAATGATTTCTCTCCCTGCAAGTTGTTAAAATCAATGGTGCCAAACTTGTTCACCATAGAGGAAACATTTACAATTCGGCTGGGTGCAGATTTCTTCATCAGATCTGTGGAAGACATGCAAAAGTGGTGACTTTGGAATGATGTGAAGCCGACTGCTGACTATATGTCAGCTTTGAATTTCATGTGGAATGTCTTTTCCTGAATGCTCATAGTGGTTTTATGCTGTGAACTAAAATTAGCAGATGGCTGATTACATCTAATCTACCAACCATTGCCTTTATACATCTAATCTACCAACCGTTGCCTTTATACATCTAATCTACCAACCGTTGCCTTTATACATCTAATCTACCAACCGTTGCTTTTAGACATCTAATCTACCAACCGTTGCCTTTATACATCTAATCTACCAACCGTTGCCTTTATACATCTAATCTACCAACCGTTGCCTTTAGACATCTAATCTACCAACCGTTGCCTTTAGACATCTAATCTACCAACCGTTGCCTTTAGACATCTAATCTACCAACCGCTGCCTTTAGACATCTAATCTACCAACCGTTGCCTTTATACATCTAATCTAAAAACCGTTGCCTTTATACATCTAATCTACCAACCGTTGCCTTTATACATCCTATCTACCAACCGTTGCCTTTATACATCTAATCTACCAACCTACATCTAATCTACCAACCGTTGCCTTTATACATCTAATCTACCAACCGTTGCCTTTATACATCTAATCTACCAACCGTTGCCTTTATACATCTAATCTACCAACCGTTGCCTTTATACATCTAATCTACCAACCGTTGCCTTTATACATCTAATCTACCAACCGTTGCCTTTAGACATCTAATCTACCAACCGTTGCCTTTATACATCTAATCTACCAACCGTTGCCTTTATACATCTAATCTACCAACCGTTGCCTTTATACATCTAATCTACCAACCGTTGCCTTTATACATCTAATCTACCAACCGTTGCCTTTATACATCTAATCTACCAACCGTTGTCTTTATACATCTAATCTACCAACCGTTGCTTTATACATCTAATCTACCAACCGTTGCCTTTATACATCTAATCTACCAACCGTTGCCTTTATACATCTAATCTACAACTGTTGCCTTTATACATCTAATCTACCAACCGTTGCCTTTATACATCTAATCTACCAACCGTTGCCTTTATACATCTAATCTACCAACCGTTGCCTTTATACATCTAATCTACCAACCGTTGCCTTTATACATCTAGTCTACCAACCACTGCCTTTATACATCTAATCTACCAACCATTGCCTTTATACATCTAATCTACCAACCGTTGCCTTTAGACATCTAATCTACCAACCGTTGCCTTTATACATCTAATCTACCAACCGTTGCCTTTATACATCTAATCTACCAACCGTTGCCTTTATACATCTAATCTACCAACCGTTGCCTTTATACATCTAATCTACCAACCGTTGCCTTTAGACATCTAATCTACCAACCGTTGCCTTTATACATCTAATCTACCAACCGTTGCCTTTAAACATCTAATCTACCAACCGTTGCCTTTATACATCTAATCTACCAACCGTTGCCTTTATACATCTAATCTACCAACCGTTGTCTTTATACATCTAATCTACCAACCGTTGCCTTTATACATCTAATCTACCAACCGTTGCCTTTATACATCTAATCTACCAACCGTTGCCTTTATACATCTAATCTACCAACCGTTGCCTTTATACATCTAATCTACCAACCGTTGCCTTTATACATCTAATCTACCAACTGTTGCCTTTATACATCTAATCTACCAACCGTTGCCTTTATACATCTAATCTACCAACCGTTGCCTTTATACATCTAATCTACCAACCGTTGCCTTTATACATCTAATCTACCAACCGTTGCCTTTATACATCTAATCTCCAACCGTTGCCTTTATACATCTAATCTACCAACCGTTGCCTTTATACATCTAATCTACCAACCGTTGCCTTTATACATCTAATCTACCAACCGTTGCCTTTATACATCTAATCTACCAACCGTTGCCTTTATACATCTAATCTACCAACTGTTGCCTTTATACATCTAATCTACCAACCGTTGCCTTTATACATCTAATCTACCAACCGTTGCCTTTATACATCTAATCTACCAACCGTTGCCTTTATACATCTAATCTACCAACCGTTGCCTTTATACATCTAATCTACCAACCGTTGCCTTTATACATCTATCTACCAACCGTTGCCTTTATACATCTAATCTACCAACTGTTGCCTTTATACATCTAATCTACCAACTGTTGCCTTTATACATCTAATCTACCAACCGTTGCCTTTATACATCTAATCTACCAACCGTTGCCTATATACATCTAATCTACCAACCGTTGCCTTTATACATCTAATCTACCAACCGTTGCCTTTATACATCTAATCTACCAACCGTTGCCTACATCTAATCTACCAACCGTTGCCTATATACATCTAATCTACCAACCATTGCCTTAGCATGAATTTATTGTGCTTTTTCTAAGATGCTTAGCTCTTAACCTATCCACAGTCATTTTCTCCAGTATCCCTATTCCCTTTTCACACTATATGCAATATGGTCCATGGCAAACTGCTCACATGAATCCAACCCAATATCTGTCTCTCTAATGCATGCAAGAATTATACGGCTGCGCTGAATACACACACATTCCAATTTACCAAATGCAGCAAATACTGACTCAACGCCAGTGATTGCATACATGTTTACCACCAAACGGAGAAAATACAAGTAAATTCATACTGTGTTTACCACAAAATGGAGAAAAAACAAGCATGCACAGTGAACCAACTGTTCATTCTAAAAACAAACAAAATTATATGTTCTATCATGCAAGTGTGTCCTGTGATTTGTTAATGCCCCTCTCTCACATTATTCCCTGTAGGGTTTCAATGTTTCTGGTACAACAGAGAAAGGCAAATCACTCAGCACATTTAATCATTGTGTAACTTAGCCAACCTCATTGTTATCATTGTAGGCTACCACACAACTAAAACTGTTTGCTAAAGGAGGATGCTTTTAAAGGCAGATCAATGAGTTCAACTGAATATTCTAAGCAAGTGAGCCACAGTCAGCATCAGCAGATATTTTTTACAGGCTACAACATGGTTCAGGAGCTGATCCTGGGGGGGGGGGGGGGGGAAGAACAGCTCCGCTACAATTGATAAGCAGGTTGTAACTGGCGATCAATTCAGAATTTGCTAAAATCAGATGTGTTGAGTCAAAAAAGGACACACAAACTTTATTTTCAAAGAGTCATAAATCAGCCAGCAGGCCCATCTTAGATTTGATTCTTTCAAATAATCATCTTTCGCACTGCAATTAAACTGAATCTATGCTCACAGCTCTGTGTGTGTGTGTGTGTGTGGTAGGTACACATACAGATGTATGCACACATACACACACAGACATGCATATATTAAATGAATATGGAGAAAATCACAAAGGCATGAATGGCAAATGCTTACACTTTTGTTTATGCATACAAACATAACTTCATCTATTCATTTATGCATCCATCTATCCATACACATATATGTATGCACATTCATGCACACAGGCATACATATTTGCATACCCGTTCTTATTACATAAACACATGGATAAATATGCACACCTATACATTTACACATTCTTACCCACAAGCACACATACGTTTATAAATATGCATACCTTCACTTAAACATACACTTAGGAAGAATAGGAAATAAAAGAAAAAAACAAACTGGAAACCAACCCCCTCCCCCCCATTAGAGAGCACCCCCAAAAAAAACAATGAATAGTTTAAAATACAAATTTAATAATGCACCACTTGTTTGTGTCTGTGATTTAAAGGTTATGGCAGTTTAAACAATCCCAACAAACTGAGGTTCAAAGACAATTTTAGGAGATTTAGAAGTGATCACTTTGCACTGATTTAGCCAATAGTATGAGCATTAAAATGTATAGAAAGCAATGGCAAACAACCCAACACAAAACTGTCTAGTAAAATCCCACAACAGTAAATCAATGATTGGTGGTGGTGGTGGTGGGGGGAGAAGGGGGGTCCTGTGACGCTCTGTACAGCCATACTTTGCAACCTGTGGTCTGTAGACCAGTACATGTCTGCAGAAATATATCAAAATATTGGTTCAAAAATGTAGCAGTTATAGTTGAAACCAAATGAAGAAACTGAATGGTTGTTATTGGAATTTTGACTCTCAGGAGAAAATCCACTTTAGCCTAGTATAAAAGATTTTCCAACATACTAGTAGCGGCAGCAGATAATAAGTTAGCTAAGATTGTTAATGTAATAACTCTGGATTGAAATAAAATATTATCTACATTCAGTTTTTTCTTCTCTCTTAGCCATTAGTCAGACTGTTACTGGTGACATTGGAATTGAAACTGTGCCTGCTGCCAAAGATAAGACAAAGCACTTATGGGAGCGTCCAAAGTGCTGTGATGTTCATTCTTAATTCAACATTCTTAGCCATCAACCAACCAGCAAAATATTTCTCATATTCTCCCGGTCCGTGGGAGTGAAAAGGTAGAAGAATGCTGATGTAAAGGACTTGCAACTTTAAATTTACCGCCCCCTCCCCATTGCTATAACATCCAAACAAACTGCTAGTGACGTACACACCAAATATCAACAGTATTTTCCTATCATTTCTTTGTTATTTGTATTAGGTACACATTTTAACCTTAGACTAAGACAGCAAAGTCAACACAAAGGAACAGAGTTGCTACAAATCGCCAGTGACCTGTATGTCGGTGAATGAGAAATGATGATCTAAAAAAAAAAATGGTATTTGTCCCATTAGAAGCAAGAGAGAAAGAGAAATTATGGCATTAGTAAAGTGGCAGCGGTCACAAAAAAGAAAGCAGAGAATAAATAACAAGATGGCAAGAATCCGAAAAAGAAAATGTGTGAAATAATGACTGAAAATGTGTGAAATAATGACTTTCACAAAAAGAAAGTGAGAAATAATTACTTAAAAATACAACTGGCGCTACCAAAGAGAAACATTTTTTTGTAAAGAATTATAAAGAATGTCAAAAAAGAGAAAAGTGATTGTGATCATAAAAAAATGATGATAAATGATGCAAACAGAAAAGTGATTACTATTAGTGATTACTAATAAATCATTCTTATTAAACATCAGAAAATGAGTACTGAAATGTTACATCGGACCTGTTCTGTTTTAAGGCAGTGAATCTTGGATTGTGAGCAAACACATTAAGAAGAGTTTAGGCAACTGAGATGTGGTTTTTGAGAAGAATGTTGCAAATACCTTGGACTGCCAGAATAACTAACAATGATTGCCTGGAAATGGCTAAGGAAAGTAGAACATTATATACAACAATGAGAAGGAGACAAAGTGTAAAGGTCATGTGATGAGAAAAGGAGCACTGGAAAAATATCATGATGACTGGAAAGATCACTGGTAGAAGAGGCAGAGGCAGACCAAGAGAAACGATGGTGGATGGCTTGGACAGTGGCGTGGAGGAATATCATCAGTGGAATTGATCCAGAACACCAAATACTGAGATCTGTGGAGATGCATGAACACCTACGCCAGTTGACAGGGCACTAGATTATGATGATGATATAAAGGATATTAAGTGATGAAATTTAAAAAAGTGATTGCTCTCACAAACAAAAAAGAAGGTGAGAAATGACAAAAAAATGTATCTTGTATCACAAAAGAGTAAGAAATGATGTGACAAAACAGAAAGACAGAGCTTATACTTTGTCTAACTCTTTCAGCAGCAGTAAAAAAAAAAAGCAATTTAGCATGCTCTGGCCAAATGTAAAGAAAGTTAAGAAACACATCACATGTTGGCTGAGATTCACGTGGAAAAGCTAATCACATATCATGTTTTGGGAAAGGGGGGGGGGGGGGGACTGAAAACATTAATACATGTAGAGAAAAAAAAAGAATAAATAGTTTTATCATCTGACAGTGTCCTTAAATATATCCATAAATATTTATGTATATTCTTTCAATTCGCTCTTTTACACATAAGGCAGTCACAAGCAACCTCCTGTGCTGCCGACCTGCTGCTTTTTCTGCCCACGGTTTTTTTTTTTTTTACTATATCGGTTTACACTCCCATTTCTCTTGCCACTGTCCTTTTCTAGGTTTCCTTAGATTCTCCATGTCCCATTTTTCATATGCTGTCCACTGGAGAGCTGCAACTTTTTCATAAGTGAAAAAACCTCTTCTGTAATATATCTAGTGATACCATCTAGCGCGTCCTTTGCAGAACATCCCTCTCATCACAAAAAAAGTCACTCCGTCTTCTGCTAAACTTTCCTGCTCAAGGTGTTCTTGATATCTTGTGTCCACTATTATTATGCTGGTCGACCCCTGCCTAATCATTCCTACTCTGCATTACTATTCTTTTCAAGCCATTATATCCATAAATATTTATCTATATCCTCTTCACATCACTGTTTACACATAAGACATTCACAAGCAACCGCCACTATTGCCGACCTGCTGCTTCTCTGCATATGATTTCCTTATCAGTTTACACCCCATTTCCCTTTCCACTGTCCTTCTCCAGGTTTCTAGTCACAGCTAGACTAATTATTAAACAAACAATGCTTTCTGTGAAGGACAGATATAAACCAATGATAAAAAACCATGACATTTACCTAGGAGTAAATTTGTGAGAAGAAATGGTCCGAAATAGTTGGCAGCAAACAGGGTCTCCAGGCCTTCATCTGTAACTTCCTTTGGTTTACCAGCAGCTGAAGAAAAAAAAAAAGGTACACCCTGGTTTAACTGTGAGGAAGATCAGAAAAAGCCAACTATGGTTTACCCGTGGATAAGGATAAGAAAAGTAAACTATATTTTACTTGCAGATAAAGATAATGAAAGTAAACTATGGTCTGCCTCAGATAAAGATAACGAAAGTAAACTATGGTCTCTCTGTAGATAAAGATAAGCAAAATAAACTATAGTTTGCCTGATGGTTATAATAAAAGTAAACCAGTGGTTTACCCACAGACAAAGAAAAAAAAAACCAGTGGTTTACCCATAGACAAAGAAAAAAAGCAAACCACGGTTTACCTGCAGCTGAAGTTAAGATTCCACTTCATTATTGGCAGCTAATTTAGCAGACCATTTGTGTTGTTGGGGACAATGGTGTAAGTGCCCCACCATTCAAAATGTCATAACATTATCTAACAAAACCACACAGCAACCAATCAAGCTGAGGCTGGTTGGTGATATTCTGAGGACAAGCAAATAAGTAAAAGGACTGATTTCTGACTGCCTTTTGCAGCTAAGATTTTGTTACAAGACAGGCAGCTTGCTAAATCTCCTTTTAACATTGACTGTAACAGGATGATAAAAATTTTGTCCTCTTCTTTAAACCCAAACACAGAGGATGGAGAAAAAGAATACATGAAACAAAAACAAAGAAAATATGTCACTTACATACAATACCAGCATTGTTGACCAGGATATCAAGTCGTGATTCTTTCTCCAGAATCTCTTTGGCAAAAGCTCTCACTGAGCGCAGATAGCATAAATCAACTATGCCTACTGAAACATTTGTATTTCCAGTTTGAGCAATGATCTCCTTTCTGGCTGCTTCAGCTTTCTTCTCGTCCCTGCATGCAAGAATCACTCGTGCATTTCTCTTGGCAAAGTCAAGAGCAGTCTGGTAGCCAATGCCTGCAAGTAAGCATAAGCGTATAGAAGAATATGTATGTGCATGTGAGCACCTGGGTGGGTATATGTGTACAAATATATATTTGTATCTGTGTGTGTGTGTGTGTGTGTGTGTGTGTCTGTGTGTGTGTGTTATATGTAAATAAAACCACAATTTTTGCTTGTAAGTTCAGTGGCTCGGTGCTCGCCTGTCTGCCCAAATGTCTTGGTTTTAAATCTCCACCACCCAGTCCCTCCATTTTGTAGAACAAAGAACAGACACCCCTATAAGCCTGTTGTAGGAGGTAGCTAATTAGAGGTGTTTTTTTTTAACAGTCAGAGAACATCTGCCTGAGAGGCAAAAAACCAACAGTCTGCATCTAAATAAGCCAGATACATAAAATAGATTTGCATAGAAAACTCAAATTCTAGAACAAGATCAAGTCCATAAGCGGAACCTTTTGCTGGAGTTTACAGGTGGTGAATGCTAAGAAAAAAAAGAGGTGATGGTAAGGGTAGCTGCTGCAGTACAGTGGCCAGATGCTGACCTTAAAGTCTTGGGGGCTGAATCCGCACTTTGGTAGATTTTTCAACAAGTAACTCAGCTTCCAGGTCAACAGCCTAACATGAGTACCAGGAAATATCATGCAAAGTACAGACAGCCATTGTGAATTGGAACAGATCAGCCATCAAGAGCTGACTGGTCTAGCATCACATGTGTGATACATAACTGGAGCATAAAGGTTCCTTTACTTGTCTTTTATCGTGATAAACGTTAATTATTCTTGAAAAACTTGAAACTGGAGTGCCCATTATCTAGGGCAGGAGTTCTCAAACTTTTTCCTCATCGCAGCACCTTCTTAGGCAAGAAAATTTTCGCGGCACACCTACCCTTAAAGTGGTTTGAATACTTAGGAAAAGAAGAAAAAAAAGGGTACATTCAATGTTCAGTTGTCTTTAATGCGATCAATGAAACTGTTTGGATGCATTTTTGATTGTTTCCTTTATGTATCTGGGAAGTTTAGTTAGTTTTACTCTCAGGTCATCTGACTCAGAGAATTTGCTTTTGTATCTGTTTTCTATGTAAGCGTACGTTGAGAATGCACTGCAGCCTTGCCAAAAGCATGTCTCCTGAATACACCTGCATCCAGAACTCTTCTTGGCTTCCCTCACAGTATATTTGTTCTAAACTGCTGTCTTCGCTGATCTCATGCAGATTTGTAAAAATGATTGATTACAGCCGCGGCACCCCTGGCATATGCTCCCCGCACTCCTGGGTGCCACGGCACCCAGTTTGAGAATCGCTGATTTAAAGGATATTATTGCTGAGGAGCAGATAGTCAAACAGTTAAGAAAACTGAATGCTTACGCAGGAGATCTAGTTGAATCCTTGGTAAGGTCACAGATTTTTCCTGTTGGGTTGAAAATTAAAATCCTAATGTGTAAAGTTTGTGGCGACTGCACTAGACAGGTGAAGAACCAACAAAACACATAGCAAGATATGCAAAACAGACATACATATACAACTTAAGTTCTGGAATAAAACTAAAGTCCAGAAGTGGATGAACAAGCAGGTCTTTCTGCTATAGTTTATAGGCGGCAAACACTATGAAGAAGAAGAAGAAGAAGAAGAAGAAGAAGAAGAAGAAACTTGACCATAACTTGCATTACTGTAGGTGTTTTATTAACAATTTATTAAAAGATATCTCAATAAATGATCAGTTCTGACAGCTTCATTACAAAATACTGTAAATATTTTCATAATACCACTAATGTCCCAGGTCGACCCAGCCTTGAGTCCTGCGAAGTAGAGGTGGCCAGCGTGATGCTGACCACATTACCCATCTCGTGCCGATTGGTCTATAAAAAATATATGTCTAGCTCTATATGCCCTATACGCCTAAAGGCGTGGAAAAGGGTCCTTTACTTTACTATTATGCAGGAACCGTGGTTAGATAACAGCCAGACGTTGGCCTGCTGGCTTAAAGGTCTAATTTTCAAATCCACAATGAGTTGAAAGAAAAAAAGATCTTGGCTCCAATAGTGATCCAGCCTAAAATGGGAATCACATAAAGTCCTAGGAAGTAAAGGTGACCATTGTAATGCTGACCACATCACCCGTCTAGAACCAAATGGTCAATAAAAGTATGATTCTATCATCATATACCAGCTGTGCCAATGGCCTGAATCAGGACTCCTATTTACTTTACTTACTATAACAGGACAAACTTTGTAATTAATAAAACAGTGTTAACGTGCACCTTTACTCATGCACATGCAGGCATACAGAAACACACAGACACAGTGAAACAATTAACAAAGATCAGAAAATGATGAATCTCTTACCACAGTTTGCCCCTGTAACTATGGCTGTTTTTCCAGTGAGATCGGCTGTGCTATCACACCTTCCAACTGATGATCGCAAGTAGATATAACAGGCTATTAATATCACAACCAAAACTATGAACACAGCCAACCATTGTCCAGGATCCCAGAATTCCATTTATAGGCTGGCGAAAAAAATTTATAAAAAAAAAAATTAGAAATGAGGAATGCATACTTTATAAGACTGATAATAATGTGCATAACCTTCTCATTGCCCACATCAGAAAGACAATCTATATTCTTGTGTCATGTGATGAGAAGTAGACAATGTGAGTACATTGTGATAGTCAGAAAGCTGGAGGGGAGGAGAGGTAGAGGGAGACAGAAAGCATCCCCAACAAGCATGTCATAAGAGTAGACTAAATGGAAGCTTTCTTCAAAGTCGGAGTACATCTGCCTGAGAGGCAAAGAAACCAGCATTCTTCATGCAAAGAGTCAGACCTGTGAAACGGATGTACACACAATTCTCAGTTTCTGGAACAGGACTAGAGTCCAGAAGTGGACGAACAACCAGAATTTTCCGCCAGAGTTTATAGCCGCTAAACGCGAAGAAGAAGAAGATTTAGCTGCATGCAATTTTACAGCAGACCCTTTCTCATTTATTTTAACGACGGTGTGGAATCATAATCATTCATAAAGAATAGCAAACAACTGAAATAAAATCACCCAAAAAAAAAAACACCACAAAACAAATGCATCATCCTGGGGTTGGTTCTGCAACGTCCTTAGAAATGATATGCAACAATTCCTCTCTCATGTGTATTTGATTGTAAGCATTTTCTTGGTTATGTCTAGGTCTTGTAAAAAACATGCCCTAAGTTTTTTTTGGGGTGTTTTTGTTGTTGTTCTGACAGTTCTCTTGACCACATGAAAACATAACCCAAGCCTATCTGCTTGCAATATAGTGGCATAATGGTTAGTGCATTTACTTGCAAAGATAATGGTCTATGTTCAATCATTTGCAGAGGTAGAGTTATTTCTCAAACCCTGTCTAAAAAAATGGTGGGGGGGGGGGGGGGGGGGGGTGGTGGGGGGAATAAAGATGGAGAAAGGAACTGGCCATATCACTTTACACTATGGCCCAGAGCAGTGTTCTTCAAATGGTCATCCACAGACCACCAGAGCAGAGATAGTTGGAACCCCCCTCTCCCCATTCACCCCAAAGAGGGGGGGGGGGGGGGGGGCAGGAAGTGAAAAAAAAGAAGAGAAGAAATCATTCTGTTAAGTCTAATATTAGGAAGAATATTAACCTGAGGTTAGACAAACACCAAGTGATAAAAGGAGAGCATCCTACATACCTTTGAGCCACATTTGACCGGCAGCTCAGCCTCAAGAGCCATATTGAACACGTAAGGAATAAGGCATTGAGGCGGTTACAGTCATTAAAGAGACTTGCAGGTACATCATGGGGATCAGACAAGGAAACTCTGAGGGGCTTATATCTTGGATATGTTCGCTCTGTGATAGAGTACAACAACTCACTGCTTACAACCTGCTCCAAAATCTAACCTAGAGACTCTTGACAGAGTGCAAAATAATGCCCTCTGATTAATCTGCGGAGCTATGCGGTCTACACCAACTGTTGCATGTTAAATCCATACAAATGTGGAACCCCTCGGGTTGCGGAGAGAAAAAGCCACTTTAGAAATTTATGAAAGATGCGTTAGAAAAAATCGTAACCATCCTAATAGACACCTTGTAGAAAACTGAGAATACAAACAAAGAATAAAGCACAAATCCGTTTTACACTGTGTTCATGAAATTCAGGACAGATACCACCTCCCAGAAAGACGTCAAGGCATTCAGAATGTTGCAAGAAACCTACCACCACATGCTTGCTTTAAAGCTCCAGAAGTCCGAATTAAATTGGTAGGCGAGGAAACCAAACAGTCCGAACCAATCGCCCTTATGAACTCATCACTAAAGACTGTTGATTCTTACCCCCAAGAATGGATACATGTTTATACTGATGGAACTGCATTTAAAGCTACCATTAAAGCAGGTTACGGAATCTACACAGGTTATCCCGATGGATCTGTTGAAGAGATTTTTGATGCATGCGGGGAATTCTGTTCAAATTATGAAGCCGAAATAATTGCACTGGAAACAGCAGTATACCACCTAAAGACTGTAATGGATGTTTACCCTTCAAAGGCCCAAAATATTGTCATCTTCACAGATTCAATGTCTGCCATTCAAGCTCTGGAGGGCAGTGAAGGCTGCAGAACTGACATAGCAAAGATAATCCTGGATGCTGATCAGCTTATTACCTCATACAACATCAGAATAGTGATGCAGTGGATTCCAGGCCACTCCGGCACACCAGATAATGACAGAGCTGACAGATTGGCAAAGAAAGGAGCAAAACAAGAACAACCACCTACAGCGACAACCCTAAAGACAGCAAAAACACATATAAGAGCTATAAACAAAGAGACTTGGTTCTACAGATGGGCCATGGGAGACACTGGAAGAGGTTTATAGACATATGGCTGGCCCTGATCCTAATGACAGCATTAACCATCTAACAAGAAGGGACCAGGCCACCATCTTCAGACTTAGAACATATACAACATACTCCACTCAGTGGACATCTAAACAGAATACAGCCACAACACTCCCCAGAGTGCCAGATATGTAACTGGCCCTACAAAACTGTTGAACACCATCTCTTTGAGAGCCCAAAACTCAGCGAGACTAGAAGAATGCTACTCCCTCTGAGACTAGACAAGTTGAACACCTTGTACAGAGGAAAAGAACAGCTTGTGAAAACATGCAATTTCCACTACATGGCACTGGGCCAAAGGGCGAAAACTCATGGGCCACTGGATCGATAACAACAACAACAAGTCTAATATCAGAGGGTCTTGCTGTAAATTATGCTGTATCATCTAGTATTAGATTCTAGGTTGTTTTGTTTCTACTTCTTGGTTCAATTTTTTTCAGAGCTGAAACATGGAGAAAATCTAGAACAATTACTACTAAACTAAAAACATTCATTAACTGGCATCTGCACAGAACAGAAGAGAATTATATGGTATGACAGAATCAATAATATAAAGCTCTGAAAAAGAACTAAATAAATACCAGCGAATCAATAGGGGAGGAAAAGACAGTAGTTTTAAATGGGGCACACACTGAGAAAACCCTTTACAGCACAAAGGAAATTTGTGGACGTCAATAGAAATTGAATCTTGCACCAAACTTCGAATACTAAACTGTAACACTAAATCAGTACAGCTGTATGGTATGAATAAAAACATGGAATACTTTAACAAAAACAAAACAAAAAAACCCCACAAAGATTCACCAATGACTTACAAACATTGAAAAAAGCTTGCCACTCAAAAATTACAATGCTAAACTTTCAAAATATATGTTAAAAGGAATGCAAATTGTATGCCCTTTTTTCTTTAAAATTTTCTTCAGCACTCTATGAGAGACTAGGGCTATCTTACGAATAACGGTCCCAAATTATCGAGGCGGAAAATATACCCTAATAGAGCCTCAGTCACGTGTTAATTGCGAACTTCCGGCAACTTAAATTGCACACTGCCGGTGACTTCCGCCACCACCGACTGGGGCTAAACTAGATGGCTGGGACTCACGAGCAGCAGCTTGCCACTCAAAAATTACAATGCTAAACTTTCAAAATATATGTTAAAAGGAATGCAAATTGTATGCCCTTTTTTCTTTAAAATTTTCTTCAGCACTCTATGAGAGACTAGGGCTATCTTACGAATAACGGTCCCAAATTATCGAGGCGGAAAATATACCCTAATAGAGCCTCAGTCACGTGTTAATTGCGAACTTCCGGCAACTTAAATTGCACACTGCCGGTGACTTCCGCCACCACCGACTGGGGCTAAACTAGATGGCTGGGACTCACGAGCAGCAGCTACCGCATTTCCTGCAGCTTCCTTTATTTTATTCGCTCGTGAGTTGCCGCTCACGTGGCATGGGGGATACTCTAGGCAATGGCGGTATATTCCCCGGAAGATCGCAATTCAGAGGTGGCGGTAGTCCCCGGAAGTGCGCAATTGACACGTGACCGAGGCTCTGTTAGGCTATATTTTCCGCCTCGATAATTTGGGACCGTTATTCAGAAGATAGCCAAGACTAGAGCCTCTGAATGATAAACTAACCCATAAATGTATCATAAATTTTGAATTTAATAGGAAACTAAATAAACTTTAAAGTGTTATTCTCAGTATGGATATTCACTGCTTTTGTGGCTGCAAAACCATAGCATGAAAAGGCTTGTTTTGGGGTAAAATTTTGTCTTTGTAAACATAACACTGAATTATTTTTTAATACATATCATCAAATTCAAAATGTAGATTCCTCTTTAGAAAAAAATATATACTTTTGTAGGGATAAGAAATATATTACATTTTCAATTTCCTTTCTTACTTCACCACCCCCTCTGCTATTTTTGCAAAGGGAGATTATGATTAAAGTAAGCTAAGGCTGTCAAAATTCATCATGAATGGGCCTGAAACTGAAAGAAAGAGGTAAGTTACAAGTTGATGTATTAAATATTACAGTACTGTGCTACAAGAAAAGCTTTTCCGTATGCCGCAATATTTAACATAACAAGCTGCAATAAAAAGCTGTCCACTGTTAGATCTATGTTTTATCGGTCATTTTTTAAAAAAAAAAAAAAAAATGGATAAGAAACAGAGGGCATTTGTAATTATGTTATCTGGAAAAATGCAGGGTCAAACTTAGCGCTTAAGTTTTTGAAGTGTTTCTATTTCTATTGTTCAGTACATCCTCTGCTACTACTGTTATCCTGTCCTATGGCTGTAAGTCAATATTGTCTCAATTATTATAACATACGTGACTTCGAACCTAGCAACTTCACAGCTTGAAGAAAACTGATAGCAGCCCTTTTCTTTAACGTCTGCAGTTACCGAAGCAGAGTAGGCTCCCCTATCAGTGCAGAAATAGATAGAAATTGTCACTG
>CAJHNH020000354.1:112500-117500 GCA_905116865.2 Candidula unifasciata
TTAACAGACAACATAATATACACAGACGCACTTAGAACAGCTCGTCTCAGTTCAATTGCCTTGGTCACGTGACGGCGACATAACTGCCTCAGTACTGTGTGTTTTAATTGTGTGTCATATAGCACCCCTTCCCTCGTCACCACCCCAACGTCTGCGATCTTATTGTCTGTTTTTCATCTACCAGCCCATTTTCAATTACGTCAGAATTTATCTTTCTGCGTGAACTGCCTATTTTAAATACATTAGTCCTAATTGTGTCAACAGAAGGGGTAGAGGATAAAAAACTTGCATTTGTGGCTATTGAGACTATGAATACTAAAGCGAGTTTTGTGTGTGTGTGTGTGTGTGGGGGGGGGGGGGAGATTGGATTTGGGGGGGGGGGGGGTTAACAAAAAATAGGACAACCTGATTAACCTCACTGGGTCTTAATGACTGAGATATTATTCACAATCCTCGACGTTACAGACTGTGTGGTCTTGTGGTTTCTGGGCAATGGTACGAGAGTGATATCGTGGAAGAGATGAAGACCTCACAGGCCAATAATGCCAAAGATTACAGTGAATACAAATATTCACTGCAACCAACCTTTTTTTTCTGGAACCTCTCACAATTTTTGCTTCTTCTTCGTGTTCGGAAGTTGTAAATTCGGGCGGAATTTTCTGGTTGTTCGTAATTTCTGGATTCTGGTCTTGTTCCAGAACGGCCGACACATCTGTTTTGAAGATCTGGCTTACTTGTGTGTGGAATGTTGGTTCCTCGCCTCTCGTGTGACTTCAAAGGACTTCGAATTAGTTTCCTTTTACGACACACTTATGAGGCGGCAGTGGTTTTCCCCCTCCTTCCCACTCCTTCATGATCCATGAGGCCCTGAACCTACACCGGGAAACACGCAATTCCCCCCCCCCCCCTTTTTAAACACAAACTCAGTTACGTACGTGAAAGTTTAGGAATCTTTGGCGCTAACATAAATAGAACATCTATCTATCTATCTTCTTTTACCCCACCAGGACATACATAAGCGATTAACACCCGATGACATAAAGTACCACCATGTGGATGAGGATCACTAGTGGAGAGGTCCCAGAAGCCGCGTTCAGTCATTAGACCATATTTATGGCCGGGCTATATTGCGGCCCCTAGCAAGAGCCAGAGTAGGGCTTCAAGTATAGAAAAATTGCATCCCTCAAGGGGATGACAAGATTACTACAAAAAATAGAACAGCAAGTAAGTAAAGTAAAAGAGGACCCTTTTCCACACCATCAGGCGAGACACAATAGTACTTTATTTTCATTTGAAATAAGCACTGTAGAGATATGAACTGTAGTAATTAAACTACGCTTAAAGATCAGCAATAGTGGAAAAGTTATCTTTGATGATAAAGAGAAATGTGCTGTGAAAATTATATTTATAAAAGCAAAAACGATAAGACGATGAGAGAAAAGAACAAGACGAACCTGTGGTATCAGTAATGGTATTTGAAAGCTCTTTGCCTGATAAAGGTTAGTTTTCAGAATGTTAAAATTGAATTGACATACGATTAGTTTTATCCATTTAGTGTAACTTAAGCTTTGAGTTGAGTTGAGTCAAGAACTGACATCACATCACTAGGGGCATTCCCATGCTTGCTCCGTCCTCATCCTCAGCAGCCAGCGCAGAGTTCCAATACTGATAGTAACGGTCACAATCTGGTTATTTGTCCGTCTTGCTTTTTCTCTGAGTGTAGTGAGCCGGCAATACCCTCTGGTTACAACCAGGTGCCTCATTCTCTCCAAGCCATAATAATATTTTTTCTCTGCTGATTCCGTTGCTTGTTCCCACAGGGCCTTAACCACATCTGCCTTGTCTGAAGCGTTGAGAAGTGAAAACATAATAATAATAATAATAATAATAATAATAATAATAATAATAATAATAATAATAATAATAATAAAGCGATGAACTCATATAATTTCAAAAGATTTTGCTTCATTTCAACTTTCACATTTGACCTATGCTTGGTCAACAAAAATTTCTATAACCCATGGTGTCATTTCAATGGTTTCAGATGAAGTCTGTCCGATTTCAATATTTGTGGATTTCAGGCCGTACGATAGACAACTTTTTAGGGGTACCTAGTTGGTCATTATCTTAGTACACTTGTTTCCATAGCGAGACCCACTCGCCAAGTGTAGGTGAGTTTTGATTCCCGGCACGCTAACTATAGCTTTAGATTTTTCTGTCTAGCGTGTATTTCTATTTTTCTACTTCTTTCTATGAATGCCGATCAATACATTGTTTGTTATATATTTAAAGACTGGAGAAGATTCGTGGTAACAAGGATACTCACATCCTTTGACTGCAGGACCTTGCTTGATTAATTTATTGCTTCTATCATGTCATTCCAAAGAGTTTTGAGAAAGATTGTTTCCAGGTTTAGCTTTTCTCCTTCTTTACTTTTTGTGTGCTTAAGCCGTCAGGTGACAATAATGTTCAACCCCACCAGGACATCACACCGAGCGATAATCGTCAGGTGACACAAAGTGCCACCATGCTGACGAGAATCACCAGGGGACAGGTCTCAATAACCCGCCTTAACCCATAAAAAAAGAAATAAAAGGAGAAAAAAAAAACTAACCCCCCCCCCCCCCCCCCCCCCCCCCGAATTAGGGAGCACCCAGTTTAACAATCCCAACATATCGAGGTTAAAGACAATTTTAGAAAATTTAGAACAGATAACGTTGCACTGATTTAGCCAATAGTATGAGTTAGTATGAGCAACATTTGGGCTCCGTGCAACAGCCAGGTTGGGCCTTTAAAACAACATAATTGCCTCCAACATTCGGACGTTTGTGCGTTGCCCTAAAGCCGTTTTCCTTTCTCATTGCCAGCTGACAGATAATCCGGTGCATGTTTTGTTTATTCGAAACCCCCACACAGAACATGCACAGCATCAAAATGTGCTGATTATCGCGTGTTAGACAGACGCTTAACCACAAAATTGGTTCCTGAAGATGATATCAGTACGTTCCACCGATGAGCAGAACAAGCCAAATAAAATAAATAAATAAATAAATAAGTAAATAAGGAGGTAAACAAAGTCCAAGAATTGTACAGACTGTAGACATTCCTCTGATGCTCCCACCAAGTTCAGTCTGTCCCGCACAGGCGACATAAATGGCGATTAAAGACCCCCCCCCCCCCAGCCGCCCCCCCCCCCGCCTTAACTGATAAAGAAAATAATAAATTAGAACTCAGACAGAAGACAAAGTGCTCTTATTATAAGGTGCAAGTAGTTTTTCTTCTGTTTGATGTTCATGATCAAGTTTAGCGCAAGTAAGAGGTGACAAATGGTAATCTATTGCTCTTTTTGTCTTTTTCTTATTTCAAATGTATTTCTTAGTTTTCCTTACAATAAGCTTGACGTAACGCATTATCATCAATTAAGCCTGTCGTGTTGGATGTGGTAGCATCACATCACTAAAGAGATGCTTTTATTGTCCTCTTAATACATGAGCTCACTGACCCTTTGCCATAACGCAAATTTCATTCCTGTGAGTGGTTGTTGTAGGATTCCAATCAGACTGATTTGCCCAGGGTCCATAATAATGCTTAGACCGTTCCAGATGCATTTTCATACGCTTTTATTGAGTTCGATTTGGTATATTTGTATGCACTACTTCCCGATAAGCTGTTGAGTTGAAAGCTTGTACATGTGGATGGCAATGCTACATGCTGAAAATTTTGTTGTTGTACTGACTACTGGGCAATTAAAAAAAAAAAAAAAAAAACCACACACACACACACACACACACATATCCGTTTCTTTTTTTTTTCTTTTTTTTTGGGTCATAGAAAAAAAAATATTTCTACTAGACATTATAAGTTTACTATTATAACATTGCCTTTGATTTTTGCACTATTATCCGATAGGGTATCAAGCTCAAATTTGGTATAAAAAGACTTTTGAAATGAAAATATAACATACTATTAATCTATTATTTAAAAAAAAAAATGGTGTCAAATAATAACTTTTAATGTCAAAAAAGTTTTTTTTTTTAAATATTATATATTACATATATATGTATTAGCTGGAATGTTTTCTACTATCCCTTTATCGGAAATCTGGCACCGTGTATAAATTCGCTCAGTGTGCGGTTATAGCGGGATTCAACTGTCATCGGAAACCTTCTCTTCATTATCACATGGGGCAACGAATCAAAACCCTTCCCTAGAAATGTCGTTTTGGATTACTTCTTTCTATATTGCCTAAGACAATGTATAGGATGGTAGAGTGATAGAAGCGGAACAGTGACTTTAAGAGGAAGGGCACAAATTATGAATGAGAAAGAGACAGACAGACAGACAGACAGACAGACAGACAGACAGACAGACAGACAGACAGACAGACAGACAGACAGACAGACAGACAGACAGAAAGATTAGACAGATTAGACAGATTAGACAGATTAGACAGATTAGACAGATTAGACAGATTAGATAGATAGATAGATAGATAGATAGATAGATAGATAGATAGATAGATAGATAGATAGATAGATAGATAGATAGATAGATAGATAGATAGATAGATAGATAGATAGATAGATAGATAGATAGATAGATAGATAGATAGATAGATAGATAGATAGATAGATAGATAGATAGATAGATAGATAGATAGATAGATAGATAGATAGATAGATAGATAGATAGATAGATAGATAGATAGATAGATAGATAGATAGATAGATAGATAGATAGATAGATAGATAGATAGATAGATAAATAGATAGATAGATAGATAGATAGATAGATAGATAGATAGATAGATAGATAGATATGACGGAGAAAGGGTGTGAATGTTGTGCATGCACTGTAAACATAAAGCTACTTTTGTATCATTCACTATATCATGTGATTTTTGACTGTGTACCATAACTTTGAATCAAAAATAAAAGCTGGGGAAACAAGTCAGATATATGAACATTATAATGTAATGAAATTGTTGGGGTAAAAACAAA
>CAJHNH020000354.1:122500-127500 GCA_905116865.2 Candidula unifasciata
TTCCGGCATCGTCTGCAAGTAAGGATAGCTATGAAGGCGCGCCTGCACTCCGTGCTTGAGCATGTGTATATGATCGGGTTCATGATCGAGTTGCAGTAACCAAGCCAAAAGAAGAACTTGAACAGTGCTGGTGGGATGTAGCACTGGCACAGCGACTCTGCAAGGACAGAGAAACAAAGTTAATTTTTGCATCTTACAATAATGAAACACAGCAGCATATTTTAAAGGTAAAGTCGGGAGATGTGAACCAGCGTCATTGTATGCGGTTATAAACCATAAGTGCTCTGCCACCAGTACGGACAGCTGATAAGAAACTTTCCGCTTGTGTCGCTGTCCGCACGTAACTACGTAGCTACAGCGAGGTTTCGTCATTTACCCCAGACTGTTTACTCTGGTACCCATTACCTAGAGGCTGGGTGAACCTGGAGAACCACCCGGTTTCAAACACCGACCGTGGGCTGATTGTTAAGTATGGTACACAAATTAATATGTATGTTTGACACAATAGACTGACACAGAAAGAAATATAGATCAACACTTAGAGAAATAGGCGAGACGACCTACAATCCGTCAGCTACTGGTACCATTGGAACTGTAGCTCTTCAATTGCTGCTGAAGATGAGAACGGAGCTGTTATGGCAATCTCCCAAGTGCTATGATGTCTGTTCTTAACTCAGATAATCTCAGTTCATCTTATTGGTTGACATCTGAGTCACTTTGTTTGCTCTCCTCTTCCGCCTTTGCTGGTCTCATTCTATCCATACGATTTTTCTTAATCACTATCTTATTAGCCCTATTATCATTATTATATGTTCTCTTTCTTACCCTTGCTAAACTACTTCACTCACTACGATTTCTCTGATCTCACCGCTTACTTTACGAATTATGATTATACCTTCTCCCCGTCGTCTTGGAGCTTCATTCACTCATTATTATTGGTCTTTTCTCCGCGTCGTCTAAGCCTAATTCATTCATTATTATTGACTTACTCTCCACGTAGTCTTCTTAGCTTAATTCACTCATTATTATTGGTCTCATCTCCCCGTCGTTTTGTTAATTTAATTCCCTTATTATTATTGGTCTCCTCTCCTCGTCGTATTTTAAGCCTAATTTACTCGTTCACTCATTATTATTGGGTTCCTCTCCCTGTTGTCTTGTTAGCCTGATTCACTCAATATTACTGGTCTCCTCTCTCCCCGTCGTCTTTTTATCCTAATGCTCTCATTATTATTGGTCTCCTCTCGCCGTCGTCTTGTTAGCCCAATTCCCTTATCATTACTGGTCTCCTCTCCCTGTCCTCTTTTAAATCTAATTCACTCATCATTATTGGTCTTCTCTCCCCGTCGTCTTTTTAATCTAATTCACTCATCATTATTGGTCTCCTCTCCCCGTCGTCTTGTTAGCCTAATTCCCTTATCATTATTGGTCTAATCTCCCCGTCGTCTTGTTAATTTAATTCACTCATTATTATTAATCTTCTCTCCCCGTCGTCTTTTTAGTCAAATTTCCTCATTATTATTGGTCCCCTATCCTGGTAGTTATGTTAGCCTACTTCACTCATTATGATTATCAGTTCTGTGCGTCCCCATGGTTAAACTGCTTGTGCCATTATGATAATTCATCACATTCCCCTTTTGTCCGGGGTTTCGACTTTCTTTCATTACGGTTATCACAGTTCTCTGAAGTGCCCTGTTTACCCGTGTGCACGAACATCTCTACTCTAGCAGTTTATTTACTTCCAGTGCACATTTCGTGAGATCCTTTTCAATGTCTTCAATGTCATTGAATATCTGTGAGAATGGAAGAATGATGAAGCCTGTATTCATTGTAATTCCGCCATGTCCTTGAGGTTACTGAAAATCTGTGAGAATGGAAGAATGATGAAGCCTGTATTCTTTGTAAATCCGCAATTTTCTTGAGGTTATCTCACCAGAGATGGGGATAAACTTGGAGCTGTATTGACATAATTAATACAGCAACTTTCGCCTTTTTTTTCTGCACCAGAAAAGGCCGATGACTGGACAGAAGGAAAACAAGCAAAACTCATAAAATTTTCATCATAAGTTCCCAGTCGTATTGTTCATACTCAAACCAGCAGAAGGTTACTTTACATTATTTAAGTTCATTTTAGCCATAGTTTCATAAACTGGGTAATACTGAACGAACGAACGAACGAACGAACGAACAAGCTTTATTTTTAAAGGGTTAAGAATTGGGCACGCAGGCCCTTCTAACATTCTGCCCTTCGAGGTCTCCCTCCGTTCTTACATCATTTCATTGCTGATCGACGTTGTGCTCCATGGAACAATGAAAGAAGGTGGTAGTAGCAAGAAAAGGAGGGGAGATGGAACGATGTAGGGATAAAGTAAATAGCTATATACTTTACGTAATTTACTCTAAGACAAACCCTAGTCTTAATCGCCTTTTAGGACATATTTAGTAGAGCCAGTATGTGACAGAAGTGCACACTAGACAACATACAATTCGAAAGCAGTGGCCGAGCCTGGGCTCGACCCTGTCAGTTTCAAATGACGAATGCACCCCGCTGTGTGACCAACTAAGCACCCTTAAACAGCAAGATGCACTCGTTGTTTGGAGATGACTGGTTCGAGTCCCTGCAGGGCAATTATAGCTGTCCTTTTTGTGTGTTGTCTAGTGGCCTCTAAGTCGTCCTGCAAAACTAATTACAATATGAGCTGCATAAAGTACACGTGGGTTTCACACTTCGTAGAGGAACTAGGGAACACATCTTTAATATTGGAATAATGTTTGAGAAATTTAGAGAATACAACGTAGATCTTAATGTTTGTTTCATTGATTATGGCAAGGCATTTGATTTGTGTTCAACATTAGAAATTGTGGAGTATAATGAGAAGATGGGGTTTCCAGCGCATTAAGTGCATTAATTGAAAATTTATATTATGAATAACAAGCAGTTATCAGAGCAGCTGGTAAAACATCAGAGTGGTTCGAGGTGCAAAAGGGAGAGTCAGGGATGCATACTATCACCATATCTATTAAATATATATGCAAAAAACATAATAAGCAATGTAAAAAAAAAAAAAAATGACCAGACTTGTGACAGTTATGAAAGCTCATAATTAGTGGCAACCCTGTTCCGGAACTTCGCTATGCAGATAACACAGTCCTTAGCAATACATAGATTAAACAGCATTAAAAGTCTATGGTTAAGCACCAACAAGGAACAGAAAATAAAACGTTGAGAGCGTGCATCTTCCCCGTAGCAACATACGGATGTGAATCGTGGACTATCTCTTAATTCGTAATAAAGAAAATACGGGCTTTTGAGCTAAAATGCTATAGAAAGATTCTCAGAATACCATAGACAAAGAAGAGAAAAAATAGTGACATTTTGAAAGATCTGAACGTCAAGGAAGATTGGCTAATAAACAGCCATGGCGATTGAAAAAAAAATAGCAGAAGGCATGGTACCAGGAAGGAGGGGCAGAGGCCGACCAACAGGAAGACGGTCACCGGATATAAGTGACTCCTTGAATATAAAAGTACGTGAGTCGGGAGAGCTGGCGAAAGACTGAGTTTCTTTGACAAAAACCGTGATGAGAGCGACGTTCTGCAAAAGACCTGCTACAGGATGATGGAGTTGCCCCTGCTTCCTTTCAACTTCTTTATATGAATGCCCATCAATACAATATCTGTTTATTTATTATATATAATGTGTATTCGACCTCAAGGGTTATCCCTTGTTTCAAAACTGTCTCTGTAATTTGCGAGTCACCTGATGTCCAGATGGTGCATGGTGTAATATTAAGCAGTGCACCCATTTCACCTCTTAAAGAGAAATTGCTGCAGAAAATCGAGGTCAAAAGTTTTCGTATTGGTTTAAGTAACGATTTTCGACCGAAACGCACTGTGATTAACCGTTCATTCATGCTTGCTAACCTTTCACACTCGCGACTCTCTGTTACATGGGTGTTGGGTTGTGTTCTATTATGTATTTTTTGCGCCTAGTGTGACCGACCAGTTTTACTCCTTGTTTTGAGCGGCGGCGACATTGCGAATATTCTAGCCTTCTTGCACTTCAAGTACGACATAACTTTAATTTAGTTGTCAACGCTGACGACCGACAAGTAGAGGAGCGTTGCTTTTCTGCAGCAACTAGGGCCGACCGGAAAATGTTAACAGTTCTGAAACTACTGGACGTAGGCTTCAGTCCCTCGTTGGAAGTAGGCTGACGCTATAGGTGGGAGGAGGCGAAAGGGGGGGGGGTGGGGTTAGGGTCAGTTATATAACTTCTGGCGTTGTTAAAAGCGGTCACATCGTGTAATAAAGAGAACGCGTCATCGCCGGCGAGAGCGTCGAAAAAATACAACCGGACTCCCCAGTAACTTAGACTAGCGCGTGTGAAAGGTTTGCAAGCATGAATGAACCGCCAATCACGGTATGCTTGTGTAGGACAACGTTACTTTCGCATTCATAACAATATGTAGAACAAGGGGAGATAAGCGCACTAGGGCCAGATAATAAGGATAAGAAAGTTAAGCATCTGGAACCGGTGTGTGACCTGTTTATAAACTCAATATTAATTTCTGTATTGATAAACACAAGAAATAAAGGACCCTTTTCATACCATATGCGCATCTGATATATGGTGCTAGACCTCTATCTATTCTGGATCAATCGGTGTTAGATTGATCATTTGTCAACATTACGACGGCCGCTTTACTTCCTATGACATTCTATGATATCCATTTGGTTTGGTTCAGGTAGACCTAAGGCAGAAGGAAACATAGTGAACATAACAGTTAAAATGACAAGGACCATCGTTCAGCTTATTAGCGTATCGGGCAAATTATCTAGACTCAAACATTTATAGACTGACTAGCACTCGTTGCGTGTTGTGATGTTATCAACATCCAGCCGGCCGGCCGCTTTTACTTCACACTATTGAATATACTGATAAACAAACTACTTTGAACATTAGCTTTAGCAATTTGCTGCATGCTCTTAACAGAAAACAA
>CAJHNH020000354.1:132500-195000 GCA_905116865.2 Candidula unifasciata
AAGTAAGCGGACTTAAGTAAAGAACCGACATCATAGCATTTGAAACATTCCCATGAGCGCTCCCTCCTCATCTTCATCTCTTAGCGATATAGTTTCATTTTTGATAGTGCCAGTAGAAAAAGGATTGTTTGTCGGTCTTGCTATTCCTCTAAGATCCAGGTGTAGTCCACATTCCATGGTCATTCCTGACTGCACCATTCTCTTCAGACCGCGATGATCTAAGAAAATATGTTTATGTTTGCGATAATTTTTCCTACCAATCGCATTAAAGTCTTGCTTTCTTGGGAATTCCGTGAACAACATTGCGATAACTCTGCTTTGCAGTGTCTCCACGCTCACAGCAAGTCAAGCAGAAAATCAGTGCGACAAACGACCCAGAAAATACTTGGGGCTGGAATGGTAAACGAGAAAAAGTCCGAGGTTGACTCAGGGTCAATTTGACTCATGGTCAGTTGTGTACAAGAGTTGGAAGAAGACAGTCGTGATAGAGTCGTCGGTGTAGTCTGAATGAAGTGTAGTCAACGTTAAGTAAATGATTATTCCACAGCTTTAAAAGTAAAAAGCGATGATTGTGGTTGAGTAATTGTGATGGAATAGGAGAAATAAACTGGCAGAATGCATACTGGAATTCGAGCAAAGTTCCAGTGCTTTCAGTTGTTGAAAGGTATATTTGTTCCAAAGTAAACGAGCTATATTAAAAGTTAGCCAGCTTTCTTACAAACAGGAGCTCGTACAATGTTAAGAGTATAACCCAGTTTTGTTAACTTTAATTTTAAAATTGAGCCAAGCTCAGCACGCAAATTTATTGCTACGTAGGTTAAGGGTTAACAGGTTAAAGTCGAATGGATCGACTTGATTGCACTGGGTTTTATCCTTTATGGCTAGGTTTCACTTAGCTAGGTCTCACTCTTCAGAACGCCGCTCACATCAAGAACTCTGTAGCTCCGGCGACGATCCTCAGGAAAATACCTACAAATTGCCCCCGTGAACTAAAGGACGCAGCCGTGAAACGAACCCACGACTTTCAGAGCGCGAGGCAAACGGCTTGAAAAAACGCATACACATGGAGAAGGGAGATAGAGAGCAAAGTTAGAAAGATGGGGGAGGACACGGTGAGAGCTGCGATAGCGACTTGCCCTGAGTTGGTTGAGTGTTTACGCGCTTCGAGGGGTTAGAAAGGCAGAAGAAGAAGTTTGCACAGAGAAACACTAAACTTACTCAATGTGTTCTATGTTGCAGATAGTGAATGCTTGTTTTTTTTTAAATGTTTTTTTTCTCTTTTCTTTTCTTTATAGTGTAACCATTTTGCGTTGATTTGAGCGTGCACACCATTTCAGCCATAGCCACCCAAATTGAAGTACAGTTTACTTTGTAGCTGATGGTTACCCCAGTATAACTATTGTACTGATCAACGTGGGATTTATATCTGTTGACTTCTTTCTCTAGAGTGTTAAATCTACAGAATGCAGCACTAGCCCGGAAAAAGAGAGGGGTGGGGGGGGGGGGTAATAATGTCTAGTAATAAAGTACGTGCTCTGCGACGCTGGCCATCATGTTTGTCTACAACAGAGGTTTCCAACTTTTGTCGAGTCGCGACCTCTTATTTTATACACGGAAGTTACCCCCGACCCAATACATTAAAAATATCTATACGGATGGTCCGTAAGGAGAGGCAGGAGAAGTAAATGGGGGTTTACAGTAAAATCTAATGGGCATCTCGAAGTTCAAGTAAGGTTGATATATGATACTACGACATCTAGTTTGAGAATGGAGGTAGAGGCAGTCACTGCAGCCTTCCGCTGGTTTAAAAATCATCTACAAACACATGTCGTAAATAAACTGACTCGCAGAGCTTGCTAAGGTGGAGACAGGTTTGCTCAGTGCAGAATGGAAGAATCGCTTCAGAGGACCTGCGTAGTTAGCATTTTTTGGATAGTTTCTCATGTGTCATGCCGGTGTGTTGGGAAACGAATAGGCAGATAAACTGGCTGGTTCTACACCACTTAGTGTTGGACTGCACGGCCAGCTCCAGTAAAATAAATCTGGAGCTGGCCGTGTTGGACTTATACATGACAAGCTAGATGTTGTAAGGGCGCTTTCGGAGCAAGTGAACAGTGAGGACGCACAAATAGATCACCACAGTCTGCGGAGAATAGTGCTGTGAGTAGTGAACGGGGTCTCTAGCTGGCGTTCAACACTCAAGGGAAATGTGAGATACCATACAAACAGACTTTTACTGGTGGATCAGAATTGGAACTCTGCTCCACATGCTGAATGTGGGGTCGAAGCTCTTATGGGGATGTCTTGCGTGAAGTGTTGTCGATTCTTAATTCAAAATTCAACAAGCAGTACATTGTAAATAGGCTTTTACAAGGGTACATGAAAAATAAAGGACCCTTTTCCACGCCTTTCAGGCCTATTGGGTGTATAGGGCTAGACCTATATTTTATAAACCAACGGCACAAGATGGGTGATGAGGTCAGCATCACGTCAGAGTACACGAGAAGACATCGAGAAAAAAAAAACTTAAACAGACGTTTCTCTGTGCAGGACGCAGTGACGTGATCCCCCTCCTCCCCCCCCCCACCCCCCGTTTTTACAATGATCATAGTTCACCACTGGCCGGCAACCCCACAGAAAACGCTTCGCTACTCACAGGCTCAGAACTCGTGGCCTACCTCTTCCTAGAGACTGTACATAAAAAAAAAGTGCGATAAAAATGCCATACGGTTGGCGTGTCTTTCCGCTGGTTTGCAAGCCTCTTTGCGAGCACTTCTACATGCATTTCATACGATTATGTAGACATCATTCTCAAATAATATTTGTGTGGGTAACTTTTTTTTTTCTGAAAAATTACTTTCCATGTTTTTTTCCGGTTCTCCGTTTTGCTAAAAACATGCCCACTGCCTAAAAGTATGCCGTAAGACGCGACTAGATAGGGATGTTACCTTCAAAGTCGGAATGTATCTGCCTGTAAGGCAAACAACGAATGGTACGCATTAAAATAAGCCAGATATGTGATATAGATGTGCACGGCAAAATTCAAGTTCAGAATCAAAATCAAAATGCAGGAGTAGACCAACAACCAGAATTTTTCGTCGGAGAAGAAGAAGAAGAAGAAGAAGAAGAAGAAGAAGAAGAAGAAGAAGAAGAAAAAAGAAGAAGAAGAAGAAGAAGAAGAAGAAGAAGAAGAAGAAGAAGAAGAAGAAAAAAAAAAGAATAATAATAATAATAATAATAATAATAATAATAATAATAATCATAATAATAATAATAATAATAATAAGAAGAAGAAGAAGAAGAGGAAAAAGAAGAAGAAGAAGAAGAAGAAGAAGAAGAAGAAGAAGAAGAAGAAGAAGAAGAAGAAGAAGAAGAAGAAGAAGAAGAAGAAGAAGAAAAAAAAGAAGAAGAAGAAGAAGAAAGAAGAAGAAGAAGAAAGAAGAAGAAGAAGAAGAAGAAGAAGAAGAAGAAGAAGAAGAAGAAGAAGAAGAAGAAGAAGAAGAAGAAGAAGAAGAAGAAGAAGAAGAAGAAGAAGAAGAAGAAACAACAGAACGTTACGACACAACAGTGCCATAAAATTTAATCGATTGGACCGGGAGACCGACTTTGATTACCTGCAATTTGTGCCAACAGCGAGGTCGATACCAGATGCCACATTCGTTTAATCGACCATGAATGGACTGTCAACACTTACATTTAGAAGTCACAGTTCTTTAGTTGGAGAAAGTCGCCGAGATAATCAGTTCAAGCCAAGTCTGGAGATGTAGCTGGAACATGACCTCGTTACACCTTGGGCAGCCGAGTCTGACAAATTGGTTTGCCCGAAGCCGATCATCGCCGTATAAATATATTAGGAGGAATTACAATATCAGAGTCATTCTTTACCAGGCGAAAATACTAGTCCATTTATTCATTCATTCATTCATTCCTCCATCCATCCATCCATCCATCCATCCATCCATCCATCCATCCATCCATCCATCCATCCATCCATCCATCCATCATCCATATATCCATCCATCAATCCATCCATATATTCATTTATTAATGGTGGCCTTTAATGAGATGCAACGCAAGGTCACCAATTTACAATCCCTGAGTTATTATTTACTAGAGGAAAATACTAGTCAATTCATTCATTCATTCATTCATTCATTCATTCATTCATTCATTCATTCATTCATTCATTCATTCATTCATTCATTCATTCATTCATTCATTCATTCAATCAATCATTCATGCATTCACTCATTTATTAAAGGTGGTCTTTAGTGAGATGCAAAGCACAGTCACCAGTTTACAGTCCCAGTCATTCTTTACTAGACAAAAAATACAACTTAATTAAATAATTTATTAAATAATTAATTTGCAATACTTGTCTGCTCTGTCTCTGGCTGTTGTCTAGGGGGTGTCGTTTAATAAATGATATGACTGACACTCTACGATGACATAGATATTAGGAGTAGACACCGTCTCCATGACACATGACTGTTTATTAACATTTAAGCACTTATACAATATGTCCAGTCTGTGTCCTATTGGACAGCATTCGAGCAACACATCGTTCAGACACCAACACTTTGAATCCTGAAGCATTCACACTCTGGAGTTTTCCGTCTTCACTTCAACATCTCTGTATAGATGACTCTGCTCATCTGCATTCGTGGTTTCCCGCAACTGAGTCGGGTGGACTTAACTTTGATGAATGTTGTAGTCTAGTCGTCGTCTTGAAGCAATCAGTTTCATCACGTCCTCATTCACACTGGATCACACAAACGCTCTCTCGTTCCAACGGTCAACATATACTCTCTGATCAGACTGTGGTCTGATCATAAAACCAGTGTTGGTTCCACTTGGCCACATGTGGTCGTTCTCCTTGGGTTCCACGTGGCGACCCGTGGTCGTTCTTCTTGGGTTTCGCGTGGTAACACGTGGCAGTTCCCTCCATTGAGAATCTCGTTTTATCGGAGTAACTGGCTTGTCTCGGTTTTATGGTGCCCCTGGGGCATTCCCACCAACCTTCTCATTCAGGGTGAAAATATCCCACATTACATTATTCATTCATTTCTTAAAGGTGGACTTTAGTGAGATGCAACGCATACATACCAGTTTACAATCCCAGACTCATTCTTTACTAAATAAAAATACTACTTAATTATTTAATTAATTAATTCAGTAATTAATTAATTCAGTAATTAATTAATTAATTTTTTAATTAATTAATTCAGTAATTCATTCATTCGATTAAGGTGGCCTTTAGTGAGATGCAACACAGTCCACCAACTTACAATCCCATTCTTTATTAGACTAAAGTAGTAGTTCATTCATTCATTCATTCATTCAATTATTCATTCATCCATTCATGCGTGCATTCATTCATTCGCTTGTTCGTTCGTTAATTAAAAGTGACCGTTGGTGAGATGCAACGGAAAGTCACCGATAAGGAATGAAACCGCTTTGAAGAAGAGAGTTTCAGAGTATTATATAAAACCTGTGTCTTATTTTGCACTTGAAACAAGCTGAAAAACATTTGCTCGCAGCAGATGTGTTTTTAGGAACAATGCAAAGAAGATCATGGAAAGATAGAGAGAAAAAAAAACGTGGCCTTTATACTTGAGGGAGATGAAAATCGTAAACTGATTAAGGAAGTTAGACATCTACAGTCTGTGTTTGTTTTCTGAAATGAGTTGTGAAAAGTAATAAACTACAAAACTTGGTTACAATAAGCAGGATTTGTGGGGAAAAAATGTAAGCAAAAGGTAAAGAGACACTTGACTGGATGGCTTGGCCATAGGCTGTTTGTTCATCACCAGTGAAGAAGACCAATTTTATTTCAAGGTAGTAATGATCAGTGATTATGAGTACGAAGGTGGCTGATTTTTCTAGGCTCATATTGGACTAATCAGCAACCTTGACCATAAAAATGGAGTGAGACAAGCGCACTGAACTAATCCGTTGTTCTAGAGTTTGTATGTACGTCTTATTCTTAGTCGAGGTTTCACCTTCACTGCAGTCGGATTACCTCACCCTTGCTTTGTTCATGTGCCAGTAAAAAAAAACAAAATGTCCCTCACTGGTGAACAATTAGTCCCGTCACAATCCAGAAATATGCACACGCAGTAAATGCATAAGGCACTTGCTAAAGGCGCTAAAACCAACAGTCACCACCAGAAATGAAGTTTGTCGTGATGGAAGTAGTTGGTCACAATAAATTGGTTATACACACCTTAAATTATTACATAATGTATGTCTCCAGCTCACACAGAAACCGGCTACCGGCCATATTGAATCCCACACTCAGCCGCGATACAAATGAAAGGCAATCCAAATGAAAAACACAGCTCACAGTGCTGCATTAGGCACTAAACTCAGTAGCTCAGACAGTGAAACCGTAAACTTCCATCCATCTGTGGAAACTGCATTAGCAAAGTGCTGTCGGAAGAAAACATAATTTCTAAGTTAAGCATTCTGCCCTGCCTAGTCCTCCAAACTGGACCAGAACTAAAGATTGTGTGGCAGGGTGAAACTTGACAGCCTAGCTTATCGACAGGCTCGATTTGGTCAAATCGTTTGCTTCGCCCTCTAAAGGTTGCAGGTTCGCTTTCCGCTGCATTATTTATTTCAAGTGCCCATATTTGTCAATATATATCGTGTCTCGAGGGGGGGGGGAGGGGGGGGGGGGCGTTGTTTCAGCACAGGAACGGATGTTGTTGAAGATCGCAGACTGTGGTAAAGAGTGATCTCCCGTGCCAGTCGGTAAAGCCCTTTATGATGATGATCATTATATCTTTTAGTGGGACTGAAATATTCCAGCTTTCTCTTTTTGCCGTTCAAACTCCATTTTAACGAATAGAATCTAGAGCAATGAAGTCGAACTTCACCCATCCAAAAGCTTTTGAATTAATTAATTCTGTGGTCTAGATGTAAGTGAAGGCGTTTAACAATTTCACGATCCTCGAGTACTAGGTTTAAATGTCAGCGGTGGAGGGTTAAATGAATAAATTTAAAAATTAAAAACGTTCTGGTGGTTTTCAAGCCATGGTACAAAAGTTGCAGCTTGGAAGAAATCAGGGCTTTATTATGTAATATTTCACAACACAGTATTAATTCATTGTGGACACATATGTAGGTCGTAACCTTTATGGCAGACACAGAGGTAAAAACAAAACAAATTCAAATACCCCTTAATCGCTAGTCACTGTTCACCAGTGACTTTTTGTAGTGATCAGTTCAATCGGTATTGTCTTTGCTATTACCGCCTTCATTCGTCAGTTCTCGGACAGACCCCTACATCGAGAGTCGGTGATATCTTCAGCCCAGAGCTCATCCGCTTTGGGGGATATCTGAGTACAGTATACTCATGACCTTTGAATGCTCTGTTTTAATTAGAGTGGAGACAAGGGTCGCATGACATCATTGGTACATTATGAGATATATGTCTGCATTTAGTTGTTGTGAGATATACGCCTGTTTTCATTTTGTCGTTGTGAGATATATGTCTGTTTGTATTTTGTTTCTATGTTATATATATGATATATATATATATATATATATATATATATATATATATATATATATATATATATATATATATATATGCTTGCATTTTATCTTGTGAGATATATGTCTGTATTTTATCTTTGTGAGATATATGTCTGTTTGCATTTTGTCATTGTGAAATATATGTCTGTTTGCATTTTGTCGTTGTGAGATATGTGTGTTTGCATTTTGCCATTATGAGATACATGTCTGTATTTTGTCATTGTGAGATATACCGTGTATGTCTATTTGTATTTTATCGTTGTGAGATATACCTTGAACGTCTATTTGTATTTTGTGAGATATATGTATGTTTACATTTATCGTTGTGAAATACAAGTCCGACAATTAAGTAAAGAGACTAATTCCATAAAAATTAAAATAATCAACAGTTAAAGATACAACCTCAGTTTTATTTAAAGACAGCCACTTGTACACTAATAGAGCGAGTTGCACAATCTAACAAACACACTGGAACGACCTCTGTAGTTCTTCTGTTGTTATGAACCTTTAAGAAGATGTTTGGATATCATCAGTATCGTCAAAGAAGCGTTCTTTCAATAAAAACTTAAATTTGGGGAAAAATAAAAAAAAATAATCACAGGCAGACAAATCTGGGGAATAGGAAGAATGGCTGAGAACACACACTTGTTTTTGGGCCTACAATCCCTGTACAGCTACTGCTCGGTGAGACGGTGCATTGTCATAAAGAAGGACAGAACTGCCAGGTTTTAAATATTCCGGTCGGACTCAGAGAATCCCTTTCAACAAACGTTTCAAAATACTTTAATAAACTGTGGCTGTGACATCTGTCCCTCTGGAATAAATTCTTTGTGAATGACCTGTTTGATGTTGTAGCGGCACACCAATACTGTCTTCACTTTCGACTTTTTGAAGACATTTTTAAATGATGGCTTTCACTAAGCACTTTGGCGTTTAGTTGTCGAATCATCGCTGATAATTCATGTTTCATCGTCTGCAATAATCAAACTTAGGAAATGTTTATTTCTGTGACACGTTTTGTCTTTTGCGTACTCAACACGCTGATGTTTTTGGTCGTCAGACAATGAATGTGGTACATACCGGCATCAACTTTTTTCTTGCCCAAATCTTCCACTAAAATTGTCAAACAGCGATCTTCTTGTATCCGTTCGGTGACTTTTGCAATAAGTTCCCATTACGAACAGAAATCTGTACACGAGCGAAATAATTATACCCCCATAAACTTGTCGCATCTATTCAACTGTCTCAGTGGCGCTTTTTCTAAGTATCAACAGAATTTTATGTTAGCTTTTAGCTCCATACTGATTACGTAACAATGCACCTCTGATTAGGTCAACAATCTTAGAATACTTTGGACCAAATAGAAGAAAATAAAAACACATCAACATTTTATATGATCTGAACCTCAAACATATTTGGCTCATAAGCACAATCCCTTCCGGAAAGCTGAGGTATTTGCGCCGTAGTGGTATAGAGAGAAAGGCGATGTAGGGTGCAGTTTCCGGAAAACAGCTCAGAGGCCGACCTCTGCTAAATGTGGATACAGGACAATAAAGATGCACTGGCTATGAAAACACACAGAGCTGGAGAATTAGTTAGAGGTATAGAGACTTTCAATCGTGCCATGAAGAGATTGACGCGCTTTAAAAGACATGGTGATCGACGTTTTGATACCAAAAGTGACAACTTTATAATGTTTGTTATAAGTTGATTTTCTGACGTTGCCTCTTTCAAAATTCATTTAGGCTGTCCACGGAATTTTCTGTAGCATCTGTTATACACGGCTTTGAGGTCTCTATGAATTTTGAACTGTTCTTGGTTGTTCCCTAGTTGTCAAAGATTCACATTTATATCGTAATACTGTCTGAATATAAACTAAAAGAATTAGAGAAAGAACGAACGAACGAAAAAAGAACAAACCTAATTTTTAAATAGTTCCGAATTGTGCACAGAGGCCTGTCTTACCCTTTGCCCTTCTAGCCTCACTCCGTGCATAAATTATTGCCTTCACACATAATGTTAGCAGATAATAATAATAATAATAGAAATCATAAACAACATCCTAGTTAGAATGTGCTCTAAGTATACCTACATTTTAACACAGCCATCATACTAAGTATCAAGGAAGATTGGCTAATAAACAGCATCCTTTCTCGAAAGCTGAAATATTTTGGTCATATCAAGGGCCACGATGGATTGGAAACAATTATAGCAGAAGGCATCGTACCAGGAAAGAGGGGCAGGGGCCGACCGACAAGAGGATGGGAACAGGATATAAGTGACTCCTTGAGTGTGAAAGTGCATGAGGCGGGAGAACTGGCGAAAGACCAACTTTTTTTTTCAGGCAGACTGTGATGAGAGCGACGTTCTGCAAAGGACCTGCTACATGATGATGATCATACTAAGTATAATAAATCTTGGTGAAAACTACAATGTGCTCATTATCTTCTGATGGGGCATGTTGTCTACAGTGAGAATATTCGAAAAGCTCCCAAATGTATTTATAGGGGTTGTACATTTTTTTTTTAGGTTGTTATTTCCACAGATGAGCTGCAGAGTACACCAATCTTGTTCCGTAAAAGTCTGTTCTATATTTAGAGATGTGTGATATGTAAGGCGTGTGCTATGTCGCCCATTATACTTAAAAAAATGGACATAGGTAATCCTATCTTTTCATAAGATTATGTGAAAAACTTTGGCCTTATTTAAAAGAGGTCGTTTATTGAGGTAGCAGAACACATAGACAATGTAAATATCCAAAGTTGTAGTACCATGCCGGGAATAAAAGATATGATATCCAAATTACGTCAGCTGCAGGAACCAGTGTTAACGGTTAAAATTTAAAGCCGAGAGGTTCAACGTTATTGTATCGGGTTTAATCCTATATGGCTCAGTCTCTCTCCGCAGAACGGCAAGCCGCCTGCCGAGAGCATCGCACAGACCACGAACTCCGTATCTCCGGCGACGATCCTGATAGATCTCTGTAAAAACTGCACTGGTGAACTGAAGGGCGCAGCCATGAAGTGAATCCACGACCTTGATAGCGCAAGGCGAACGTCTTGACCACTTCGCCACGGTGCTCCCGAGGAACCAGTGTACTTTGAAACATGACTAAGTAGAATCCCCCCCCCCCCCCCCCCCCCAACCCCCATAAAAAAAAGCAGTGGCATAACGAGCGAAACCTATAAACGTCTGAGCCAGTAACTATCGAATATTGACAGAGTGTGCATCTACCAACTAAAATAGCATCATAGTCTGAATAGTTTTGTTAACCAAGCATGGGTCAAATAGTAAACACAACACATTAAGACATATCGAGCCGTTATGCTGTGTCTAGTATACAATATATAATTAAAGAAGAGATATGATCCGACTGTTCTGTTGTGATACAGATAAACACAAAATTTCATAGCTTTGACACTCATTAGGCCAGTAAGGACAGCATAAGTCCATTGACAGGAGTCCCCGTGGCGGAGCGGCTAGACGCTCGCTGCGGATCGGAAGGTCGTTGGTTCGCTTCCTGGAGGTACCAGACTTTTTTCAAAAATGACTTTGTCTCCCAGGTCGACCCAGCCTTGAGTGGGTACCAGGTGCAGTCCCGGGAAGTAGAGGCGGCCGGCGTGATGCTGACCACATCACCCATATTGTGCCGATGGCTAATAAAAATATAGGTCTAGCCCTATGTGCCCTATACGCCTAAAGGCTTGAAAAAGGGTCCTTAACATTACTTTTTTTAAATACATTGACATGAAATGTAAGTGGAGCTTTGAGTGTTTTATGTTGTCCCTTCTACTTCTCATTACATCTTTGAGTGCCTATCAGTACAGACCAATTAACGTATCATGCAATATGATTTTGTTTGATTACCAATATACAAAGAAAATGTAACACTTTTACTTGATTTATATTGAGTATTGAATTAAGGATGGGCATAACAGTTTACTGGGCATAGTTATAGATACCGCTTTTCCTCCAGCAAATGTCTTAAGGTGTAGGTGCCGACCGTTTCAGTAGCACTCTAGTTGTTTGCAGGTGGTACTCATTTTTCAATACGTTTTTTCTTGCCAGATGTACACTAATTTCAAAATTCACGCAACTTGATACATGTTATCACATATAACATTATGCCCTCCATCTACACTCGCTCCTGCATTGGTCTTCAGAATATGTGCCTCATGCTGCACGAGTATTCACGTGACTGTCGCATTGGCAGTTAATCCGCTCGTTCATTACCTCAAAGCCCTTCAATACCCGTCAGTATACCCATGTATTGCCACTCATGTCCGCCCGCCCGCCCGCCCGCCCGTAGGTCCGTCAGCCTGTCCGTCCGTTCCCCACCTGGATGCTATCTGAAAGTCTGACGAGATTACAGTCTCAAAAAGGATAGCAGACCAGCAGGGCAAAGTACAGATAAACAGTTGAACCTTTAAAAAGGTTATTTTTAGGACATCTATAACGCCCACACCAACCTGGTGAATTCTCACGCCTGTGCGGGTAAGGAGGTTGCGCATGCCACATAAGTTCCTTTGAAAGTTCTGCAGTATAGACTCAGGCTCTGGCACAAATGTGACAGTACTGATTACAGTCACGTTTATTACAAGAAGGAAATATAAGGAAAGAAACACACGGAGGAATAAGGAGGTATAGAGTCGCTTGAGATAAAGAAGGTCGCTACAAAGTATAACAACCCTGAGGGCATTGACTCAAGAGTCGACAAAGACGTGGGTGCATGCCAAGCTTGTTCTTGAACTGTTGTAGGCCAATATACTCGTAAATTAACAGAGGCAGGGCAACGAACAAAGGCAACGACACACGATTTCCGGGGTTTTTCCATTCAATTATGCAAAGTGGCTTGGAAAACCATCTTTGGCGGGAAAGAGAAAGGTTAATGGACCTAAGAAGACACAGGTTCATGAACTCAGGTACAAAGGAGAGAGGTAGCATCAGGGGTAAATACACTACTGGGAGCCCTGACAGAGACACTTGGGCTGAGATCTCCGCCAACGAAGGATGCTGTGGGCTTTCGGATGATGTCGCTACGATGGAGCTGAGTCCATACTTCTGTTGTGTGACTTGCCAGATAATGCACGAAATATTGCTTCATGTTATGTAAGTAGTACTGTGTTCATGTTAAGTAATTAGATAAGATACAGTGTGATAATAGCGGTTATCACATCTTGGGTTATCGGTAGGACACATGATGATGATGATTGCTCTGATATGCATTAACTGGATCTTGCGAGTCGTCTAACTGGGCACCTGAGACATAGCGAATGCTATGTTGACAGATTTAAGTGTATTAATGCAAAGTATGAGTATCACTATGTATATTATAATGATTTCTGGGAGCAGACATCATCTTAGAACATTGGAGGAAAGGAAAGTTATAAAACAACGAGAAACGTTCTGAGCATGCAGCATACGGAGGCTGCCCTCTTATTTAGGGCAGAGGCCCAATATCGGATTTCACAGGTAGAGAGAGAGAGAGAGAGAGTGGTTTGGTGAATGAACAGGCTGGCCCTAGAATGACCCTTTCTAACGGCCAGACTGTGTCTGCGATGTTTTAATTGTGATACAGGAGGAAAGTAGCGGGCACTGATGTCATAAGATGTATAATTGTGTTTGTATAGTTATGTGTGTCATGGTTGTAATGAAGAATATAGGCTTCTGTTAGAAGACATAATAACTACTGGAAGACCGGCACAGCACATGATGGTGATGGTCATGATAACAGATAAGCATGACGTGTGAAGTATCATATTGAACAGCAGAGTTAGCGCTGCTAGGGAATGATAGCGCCATATGTATTAACATGATGCAGTTATAATGTTGTAAACATTTAGTTGTGATTTGAAGAGAGAATGATATAAGAAGATATGGGGGACGTGAAAGTCATTTAGCTTGAACTGTCCTCGGCAAGATGCTGAGAAGGGAGCACACGGATATAATATAATTTACCTGTAAAGGGGCGGGACAGGAGTATCAGATGTTGAAGTGAGTGGGGGATGCAAGGCCATGTCTGTATCCAGATTGTTGTCGTTGAAGAGGAAGTGCATGGGCATTCATGTGGTAAAAGTAAATAGTGCATGTATGGTTATACATAGTAATACGCTTTGAATAAGAAGTACATGTGGGTTAGTGAATGGAGGTTTATTCAAAGGTATAAAAATGCCTGTTTGAAGGGAGAACTATTCGTATGAAGAAGGGCAGTTGTTTGCAGGGTAGAATAAGATGTATGTTGTTGCGTTCACGTTTATATGCTTGTCAATGTGAACTTATAGATTGCTTGAATATATTTAACAGGTGACATGGCAGTTTCTCTCATGGTGTGCTGGGTTGGCTACATAGGTTAGCTGGTCTTTGGACTGCAGTCAGCTATATCAGATGGTAGTTGGTATTTGGCTATAGTTAGATGGTATCTAGACTGCAATCAGCAGCATGGCTAGATGGTAGTCGGTATTTGGCTATAGGTTTGCTGGTCTTTGGACTGCAATCAGCAGTAGGGTTAGATGGTAGTCGGTATTTGACATTAGAGTAGATGGCTAGATTGTAGTTGTTATTTGGCTTATTATTTGTAGAGCAATGAAGGATATTCTAGGCGTCATTTGCTAGTTTATCGTTGAGTGGATTCTGCTGTCAGTTGCTGAGTTTTATAGTGTGAGGACGTTCTGTTTATAACATAATATAACATCTGTCGGTTGTGTAACATGAGATAGACGACTTTGTAATGCTGTTTCTTAATAAACATGATTGTTAGTTGTTATTCTTTTATTCCATCGTTAGTTTGTTGAGTATAGGAGTGGTACTATTATTGTTAGTCTCTGTAGTCTTTATACCACCACCACTTTACTATATATCTACTCTCTCCTTCATGAGACCTCCACTGACTATTACCTGATCGTTTGGGGTGTAGACTTATTACTACACTCTCCACACATGAGAACCTATTGTCTTCTTATACATCCTTTAACTATTATTTCTTCTCGTCTGTCTCTCTCTCTCTACTTTTATATCTTCTCTTCTTCTTCTATCCCCTCTTTAAAATGTACCCAACTGGGACACAAAGACCAAAGTACAAATGGATCAACAACCAGGATTTCCACCAGCCGGTAAACAAAGCAGAAAAAAAAGAAGAAGAAGATGAAGAAGAAGTAGAAGAAGAAGCAGAAAAAGAAAAAAGAAGAAGAAGAAGAAGAAGAAGAAGAAGAAGAAAAAGAAGAAGAAGAAGAAGAAGAAGAAGAAGAAGAAGAAGAAGAAGAAGAAGAAGAAGAAGAAAGAGAAAAGAAGAAGAAGAAGAAGAAGAAGAAGAAGAAGAAGAAGAAGAAGAAGAAGAAGAAGAAGAAGAAGAAGAAGAAGAAGAAGAAGAAGAAGAAGAAGAAGAAGAAGAAGAAGAAGAAGAAGAAGAAGAAGAAGAAGAAGAAGAAGAAGAAGAAGAAGAAGAAGAAGAAGAAGAAGAAGAAGAAGAAGAAGAAGAAGAAGAAGAAGAAGAAGACGAAGAAGAAGAAGAAGAAGAAGAAGAAGAAGAAGAAGAAGAAGAAGAAGAAGAAGAAGAAGAAGAAGAAGAAGAAGAAGAAGAAGAAGAAGAAGAAGAAGAAGAAGAGAAGAAAAAGAAGAAGAAGAAGAAGAAGAAGAAGAAGAAGAAGAAGAAGAAAAGAAAAGAAGAAGAAGAAAAAGAAAGAAGAAAAAGAAGAAGAAGTTGAAGAAGAAGAAGAAGAAGAAGAAGAAGAAGAAGAAGAAGAAGAAGAAGAAGAAGAAGAAGAAGAAGAAGAAGAAGAAGAAGAAGACAAGGAAGAAGAAGACGAAGAATAAGAAGAAGAAGAAGAAGAAGAAGAAGAAGAAGAAGAAGAAGAAGAAGAAGAAGAAGAAGAAGAAGAAGAAGAAGAAGAAGAAGAAGAAGAAAAAGAAAAAAGAAGAAGAAGACGACGAAGCAGAAGAAGAAGAAGAAGAAGAAGAAGAAGAAGAAGACGAAGAAGAAGAAGAAGAAGAAGAAGAAGAAGAAGAAGAAGAAGAAGAAGAAGAAGAAGAAGAAGAAGAAGAAGAAGAAGAAGAAGAAGAAGAAGAAGAAGAAGAAGAAGAAGAAGAAGAAGAAGAAGAAGAAAAGAAAAAAGATCGGACATCCCTTATCGTCATCATCAATTTCCACTTTTGCCGTTAAGCGCATGGGGAGGAACAGTTTGCTATCTATCGCTTGATGGATAGCAATGGATATTGTCATTCCGTGTCCAAGTAGATTTGTAGAAGCTATTTAATGTCCGAAATCCATCTTCCCCTAGAGCAGCGGTTGTCATCCTGTGGGTCGCGACCCTTTTTGGGTCAAACGACCCGATCAATGGTGTCGTGGAATGGCCAAACCCACCCCTACACATTAGACTATTAGTGACGTTAACGCCCCTAGAGGGCAGGTCACATTTCAAATATAGACCTGTCCGGTGTGTATATAGTCCATCATGTCTATTTATACCTTCATCTGACGAAACATATATTTCTAAATGTTCTAAGTCTCTTGTGAAGTCTACATTTTCAAACTTACGTATGTGGGATAGAGATTTTCTATATTAATATTCATAATCCGAGAAACTTATTCACTCCTTAGCGTATTGATCTAGGAGCTTCTTTCTTCGAAAGTGACGCTAAGTTTCCCCTGCTTCATTCTCTGCCAGTCTTCCAAGTAGAAATGATGTGCATGTATGTGCCTCTGTACCATAATATATGTATCTATATAGTTAACCAGATGCTGAAGAGAGGAACGGTTCAGCTATGAGGCATTACAGAACGAACTCACGGCCACTTAAACCAAACCTTTCCCCTCGCAAGCTGAGAGTTTGTACCCTAACTAACCCAATATTAATGTGAATGTTTTAATCTAGCAAGTTACTCCTTCTATAACTAAGTAGTTGGGGGAATTGGATCGAGATGAAGCCGGCAGATTTAATTGGGTCAACGCACAGCTTCTTTGCGCAGCGAGCGACACACAGTGACGTCATTGGTTATTTATAGCAGACACTAACACATCTCAGGGTCGACTCGGGTCAGTCGGTGAAAAATAATGTATACATATGTGAGAGAGTGGTGGTCTGTGTGACTACAAGTGCAGATGTGAATGTGGAGAGATGATGTTCTCCGTCTAATAGAGTCCATCTGTCTCCACTGTGGAACTGGTCTCCTATCTCTTTTACTGACTGATCAACAGAGATACATGGAGACTTAAACTGTTTCATTATCCTGAGAGCTGCCCTCTGAGTAAGGGTGGAGGGTAAATGATTGAGCTGGGCATGTGACCTCTGAGATGACTACTAATTTTGAGTTCCTTCTTGACACAGGATGATATCTCCTTGGAGGCCAGGCAGTCAATCAACAGTCCACAAAATCACCAACTACCAAAACATCACCATGGCAGACAGCAACATTATACATTATTCCAGAGTACCCTCTTCAGGAGCTTTTTTCGGCTCCAGTGACTGAGAGGCAGTTGTTCCAGGCACCAGAGCAAACACTATACCAGAGTACCCTCTTCAGGAGCTTGTTCGGGCTCCAGTGATTGAACTCTGTTTGTAACTGGTTTTACAAGATCAACCATCGAAGTGAACATTCCCAGAAGTGTCAGCCTGTTTAAGTAATCATGAACCGATGAGTGCAGTGACGCCAACTGGAACTAGATAAGTAGATAGACATTATAGTGTGATGTCTTGTTCTCTATTTACAGGTCCACTCTGAGTCACCATGATGAACCCAGACTGTCTCTAGGAGTCTCTTCGAGGATCCGTCAATGTTGCTTTGGTTTTGATCTCTCATTATTCCAGTTGTTCTTGAATATCTTTGCTTGAGTCTTATGTGATGTATATGTTGCATTTATTACATGTCTTTGGAAGTTTTCATTATTGACTTGAGTGTCCACCATTCAATGTTCTAAATGTCTAGAGTATATGTATTTATCTATAACCAGTAATCTTAATCTGTGTTAAAATGGCTATTTTCTTATAGTAGTGGCGACGTCCAGCCAAGCTGCGCCTAGGAACATTATATAATCTGTAGTGCCATAGCTTGAGTTGCCCTACTCCTGAAATAGGTTGGGTGTATATTGGCCGCGGGATACCCTTCAGAACAATACGAGCCGACACTCCAACATTATACTATTTTAGAGTGCTGTTGGTTCTTAAGGAGAAAGACAATCGAGCAACACATATTCATTGAAGTTATGAAGTAACAACCAAAAAAAAAAAAAAAAATTACATAGTCGGCGGTTGCTACGGCATCAGGAACTGTATTAAAGGGTCGCGGCATTATGAAGGTGGAGAACCACTGTCCTAGAGCGACTATGTGCTTTTATACCAGATCTGTTAATGTGTAGCGCCTGCGCTGGTAATTGTGCTTGTTGTAATTTTATAGATCATGAAACCAGTTGATCTTCTGTTCTCAAAGAATTTTCTGCATTGTGTTCTTCCCACAGCCTGTCTGATAATATTTCTGACATTGTCTCGATGGGTAAACTGGCGGCTTTTCTCATGCATCCAATTTTACAGGTGTTAATATACGTAGGTTGGCCTGTGATAATGGCTAATTCAAGCACTGGTAGCACAGTGTTGGTATGATTGTTTATAATCTGTTTCTTGGTGCTCACTCTTATGTTTAGGTGACTTAATAACGGTGTCACTTGGTATTAGGGCTGTACCGAATAGTGATATTTCCTATTCGGCCGAATACGAATAACGGGACCAACTATTCGGCCGAATACGAATACGAATAAGAATAGTGTAGTGTATAAAATGTATCTAAAAAAAACACCCATTCATAATGTCAAATGTACGCTAAACTTTTACTTCACATAAAATAGCACAAAGTAGTCATCTTCTTCTTTAGCATTCTGAGCCCTTGAGGTTTACTGTTGCAGATATCACTCGTCTCCATTAATCTCTGATCATGATATTCTAATTATTAATTCAAAAATATTGAAAACTAACGAAAATTTTGTCGAAATAATGCGGTCATTTTTATCTGATAGACAGCAAGTAGTATCCTTCAACAACCGCCTGTCAGAATCCACTCAGTTAAATATAGGCGTGCCACAGGTGTCGATTCTAGGTCCACTACTAGTTGCCACGTATATTAACGACCTTCCATTACATCTTAGTATAATATGCGATTTATTTTGCTGATTACTGTACAATATATACTAGTAATGAGAATCGTAATGAGTTAGAAAGATCTTTACAGGAAGAAGTACACAATCTTTGTAAATGGAGCAACAGCAATCGCATGCAAATTAACATAAATAAAACAAAGTCTATGCTTATAACAACCAGACAAAAGTTGCAAACATTAGTATTGCACAAGCCAACACTCGAGCTCTACATTGATAAATTACCTATTGTTAATGTAACGGAACACAAAACTTTAGGCCTTACAATTGACAACCATTTAACCTGGAATTCTCATGTTTCTGTCATAACTAAGAAAAAAGCACAAAAAGTTTATCAGCTTGCCAAAATTCAGCACTTTCTAGACGAAGATTCAAGAAAAGTATTTTACGCGTCCTACATCCAAACACATGTCTATTGTTCACAGTTTAGGATGGTTGCGCCAAATCCAATGTTAAAAGACTAAGTTCTCTTAAAAACCGTGCTTTACGCCTGGTTTCAGATAGTAAACATATAGAAAAAAATATATCTCCAAAACCATCTAAGACTGTTGCCATTTAGCAAACGTTTAATTTTTAACAAGGATAAATTTATTCATAAAATTTTATCTCAAAATACTCCAAACTACCTTTTCCGATTAATTAAATCAAATCCTATAAACAGCAAGAGACTAAATTTATTAATGTTCGTAACAACTTGTTGGTGTCCTGTCACTAAACAATGAGTACAAGACAATTATTTTACACATGAATAGACACCCTAGAGGCAGAGTAGGTAAATTGGATGTCTGATTTGGCATTTTGCTAAATCTGAGAGATACAATTGAGATAACATAAAAATGACCACAAGTGACATTTTCCACAATGTATGTATGTATGTATGTATGTATGTATGTATGTATGTATGTATGTATGTATGTATGTATGTATGTATGTATGTATGTATGTATGTATGTATGTATGTATGTATGTATGTATGTATGTATGTATGTATGTATGTATGTATGTATGTATGTATGTATGTATGTATGTATGTATGTATGTATGTATGTATGTATGTATGTATGTATGTATGTATGTATGTATGTATGTATGTATGTATGTATGTATGTATGTATGTATGTATGTATGTATGTATGTATGTATGTATGTATGTATGTATGTCTGTCTGTCTGTCTGTCTGTCTGTCTGTCTGTCTGTCTGTCTGTCTGTCTGTCTGTCTGTCTGTCTGTCTGTCTGTCTGTCTGTCTGTCTGTCTGTCTGTCTGTCTGTCTGTCTGTCTGTCTGTCTGTCTGTCTGTCTGTCTGTCTGTCTGTCTGTCTGTCTGTCTGTCTGTCTGTCTGTCTGTCTGTCTGTCTGTCTGTCTGTCTGTCTGTCTGTCTGTCTGTCTGTCTGTCTGTCTGTCTGTCTGTCTGTCTGTCTGTCTGTCTGTCTGTCTGTCTGTCTGTCTGTCTGTCTGTCTGTCTGTCTGTCTGTCTGTCTGTCTGTCTGTCTGTCTGTCTGTCTGTCTGTCTGTCTGTCTGTCTGTCTGTCTGTCTGTCTGTCTGTCTGTCTGTCTGTCTGTCTGTCTGTCTGTCTGTCTGTCTGTCTGTCTGTCTGTCTGTCTGTCTGTCTGTCTGTCTGTCTGTCTGTCTGTCTGTCTGTCTGTCTGTCTGTCTGTCTGTCTGTCTGTCTGTCTGTCTGTCTGTCTGTCTGTCTGTCTGTCTGTCTGTCTGTCTGTCTGTCTGTCTGTCTGTCTGTCTGTCTGTCTGTCTGTCTGTCTGTCTGTCTGTCTGCCTGTCTGCCTGCCTGCGTGCGTGCGTGCGTGCGTGTGTGTGTGTGTATGTTTGTATGTATGTATGTACGTATGTTTGTATGTATGTCTGTATGTATGTGTGTACGTCTGTCTGTATGTGTGTATGTATGTATGTATGTATGTATGTATGTATGTATGTATGTATGTATGTATGTATGTATGTATGTATGTATGTATGTATGTATGTATGTATGTATGTATGTATGTATGTATGTATGTATGTATGTATGTATGTATGTATGTATGTATGTATGTATGTATGTATGTATGTATGTATGTATGTATGTATGTATGTATGTATGTATGTATGTATGTATGTATGTATGTATGTATGTATGTATGTATGTATGTATGTATGTATGTATGTATGCCTGTATGTATGCCTGTATGTATGTAATATATGCATGCATGTATGTATGTGTGTGTAAGTGAGTGGGTGAGAGTGTGTATGTGGGTGTATGTATGTATATGGGTGTGTGTATGCAGGCGCAGGTTTTTTGCATGCACTTAACAATTCATGCTTTTGTATTCTTTTATAATATTTCTAATTTGTATATCATCATATGATCATAACATGCTTTATAAGTAAATTACAACTGCTGTGCGAAAGATAGTTGACTGGAAGAGCCGAATGTAAGACGGGCCTACGTGCCAAATTTGTGACCACTTGAAAATAAAGTTCGTTCGTTCGTTCGTTTTCTGGCTGGTTTTCTCTTTACAATTTGTAACACCAGTTGTTTGCAGGTCTGGTTGGACATTATCTCTGGATCTTCTTTTTTTTTGTTGTCTGCCTCGTGGTCTACGCCCATTCCTCTCTCAGGCGTGTATAGTTTTACTTCTCTGTGATCTGACATTCTTTCAATATTACCCAATCATTTTAGTCTGTTAGCTTTCATGATGCCAGTGATCAATGGAGATTTAAACAGATTTTGTGTTACGTTGTTGCTTCTCATTCTCCATTCCCCGCTGTTAGCATCTTTGATGGGTCCAACGATTTGTCGTAAGCATGTTTTCGAAAACCTGTAATAAGGCCTCGTCTTTCTTATTTTTGCTTCAAGTTATAGAGCCATATAAAACGACTGGTCTTAACGTTTTATATATTTTGATCTTGGTGTTGCGAGAGAGACACTTCGACTTTAGCAGATGTTGAAGGGTATAGTATACTTTATTTATAGATTGTTTTAGAGATTGTATTTCTTCTCTCAGCATGTTGGAGCAGTTGAAGTTTACACCCAAGTACTTATATGTTTCCGTTCGTTTGATTTTCATATTATCGACTTGGATGTGGTCGGAGTTTATATTCTTTCCTTTTCTAGTTAGTATTCGTACAGAATAGTAAAAATTTATAACATTTTGTTTTGCATCCTTCAGTCAGTATGTGGTAGCTAATAACTAGGAATGAAAGAATCCCAAGTATTGTAACAAATAACTAAACTTGGAAATTGCCACTGACAGCTTAGTTAATGCAGGAAAGCTGCATTAGCTTTCAACAAAACCAATCGCTCCAAGTTGTCAGTATTAAGGCCGTGTTTGCAGAAGCGGGTGTAAGGTAACTACTATTCGTATTCGGCCCGACCGCAACTATTCGGCCGAATACCGAATAGTCAATAGGTCTACTATTCGGCCCGAAGCGAATATTCGGTACAGCCCTATTTGGTATATATGTACACTAGCTGGTTAGTATCTTAAAAAAATTTTTTTTTTTACCCCGAATTATATCTATTTTCCCGTGCTCCGAGAATATACTTTCTAGATATTTAAATTCCTTAACTTGCTTCAGATCAGTACCATCCATACCTAGATTTAGCGGACGGAATTCTGCAGAGAAAAGCAGACAGTGTGGCTTTTAATTTAGACACGCCTCAAACAGCAAAAGCGTTTACATCTGAATACCTTCACATGCCCATACAGATGTTCACGACAGGGCAATGCGCTTTTGTCGCTTCACCACGGGGGACCGAGATTGACACTAAATCCTTAAATTCTTGTTAAAATATCCTGAACGACGGCAATAAATTACCTGGTCTAAGCGAGTGAGTTGAGTTCATCAGCCCTGGAAACAAATGCCACTTTGGATTGACGTCCAGAAGACGTGTTATTGATTTGGTAAAGATGAATTTGGTTTCTGTGTCAAGGTTGAATTATTTATATGTACATGATTTGGATTTATTATTATTAGAAAACATCTAAACGTACCTTATTTTTTATACGATGCTTACATGCATGAGCCTTTACATTTATTTCCTGTGCTAGTTTGTCTATGTTTAGTTTTATCAAGTTAACGTACATACAATTGTAAAGATACATTAGTCTGCTGTTAATCTGATGAATGGGTGAAGGTTTGCGAGATCAACATAACTCTTTATGTTTTTAGCAGCTGGCTTTACACTGATGTGTTATTGTTTATATATCAAAAATGTAACTCACTGTGGTTTACAACATGATCTTTATCAAGGTGAGAATCAGTCACAGGAATAACATTTCAAGAATGAGAATCAGTCAAAGAATTATTATTTCAAGGATAATAATCAGTCACAGGATTAACATTTCAAGGATGTGAATCAGTCTCAGGAATACAATTTTAAGGATGAGAATCCGTCAAAGGATTAACATTTTAAGGAAGAGATTCAGTCACAGGATTAGCATTTCAAGAATGAAAATCAGTCACAGGATTAACATTTTAAGGATGAGAATTAGTCACAGGATTAGCATTTCAAGAATGATAATCGGTCACAAGATTAGCATTACAAGGATAGGAAGCAGTCACAGGATTAATATTTCATGGATGATCAGTCACAGGATTTGCATTTCAAGGGTGAGAATTAGTAACAGGATTAACATTTCAAGGATGAGAATCACAGTCTCAGAAACATTGTTTAACCTTACAGCCGTATAGCATAGTTATATTTAGGTATACAAAGTGGTTACAAAGTGTGCGTGGATCGCATCCCAGCGTTTGTAACTAATTTGTATTTTATTGTTAAAGATTTTTATATTGGGTAGCCAATTAGACTTATACTAGTTGGGTCACCCAGCCTCTAGGAAATGGGTACCAGAGTTGACATCTGGGGTAAATGGAGGAACATCGCTGTATCCACAGAGTTACGTGCGGGCGGCGACACAGGCGGACAGTTCTTATAAGCTGTCCGTACTGGTGGCAGAGCACTTATAGTTTATAACCGTGTGCAATGACGCTGGTTCATATGTCCCGACTTTACCTTTACCTAGGTTTATTACTGTATCTTTCAAAATGTTCAGTATTGTAAGAATAATTAAAGCACATTCCAGCGTTTTTAATTAGGACTTAGATGTTGTAAACATTAAACAAAAAATTATTATTATTGACTATGAAATGACTTAGGGATGAGTAAATTGTATGCAAGGAGTGGAATGGAATGGTACAATGCTAGACGGGCCTCTGTGCCCAATTCTTAACCTTGTGAAAATAAAGTTTGCTTGTTCTTCGTTTATGCCCCCCCCCCCACCTCTGAGAAGAGATTGGATATAATTTACTGGACAGCAGTATGTAAGGTACACTCTATCAAACGCATCAGCCCTATATACAACAGCATAAGGTAATAAGCGAGAGACGTATGTGTAGACAAATACCTGACACATCTGAACACTTTTACAACATTGCACATGATGATGATTGGAATAATGGGATGGGAAAATGGGAGGGGTGTGGGGAAGGGAGCGGGGGAGGGAAGGGGGGGGGGGGGGGTTTTCCCGCGCTGAGCGTTTTGTTTTTAATCTGGAAAGGGACCGGTGGGTCAACAATGTTTTGGGACCTATGAGCTACATGCTCTTCTCATGTGTTCCCTTTGTGCAACTCTCGCCTTTAGTCCAAATGATCTTCCGTAAAAGGTCTCCTATACAGTTTACCTGGCTACATTTTTGCTTCAATGACCAAACCACTTCCTGCTCCGTATTTCAAGGTAACTCGGATATGGTCTTGTATCAACAGTCTCTCTATTGCTGCTAGTTGCTTCTTGTGTTGTTGGGGAATATTTCAAGACACGATAATGTTTTTGTTTTCTGTTTCTGTGATCTGCTTATTGGCAATGTTTTTCACTGGTAGCATAACGGGTACTTTCATTTTAACTCACCTCTTACACGGAAACCCCTGAATCCCTGACGAAGTTCATTGTAATAGAGGTGCATGTATTTTGACCTAAACACCGACAAACCCTAACGCTAACCTTAACACCCCTATAATATTGGACTTTCTCGGGAATTCCGGGTTAATAGGTGTTGGGGTGAGCTACAATAAAAGTACTGCATAACGGGATGGATGGGGGTGAAGATGCTATAAACTGTTTGCTGTAATTACCACTATCCGCTGTCTGTCCTGCGCTCTGTTATGGGATAGAGGTAAGAATAGGAAGTGAAGTCGAACACTATTATGAAATAAAAGATGACCTTCTGATGTATCATCATCATATAGCAGGTCCTTTGCAGAACGTCGCTTTCATCCCAGTCTGCCTGAAACACACTTGGTCTCTCACTAGCTCTTCCACTTTGCGCACCTTCATATTTAAGGAGTCACTTAAATGATATGCCCATCTTCGTGTTGGTGGACCCCTACCCCTCCCTTCATGGTACCATGCCTCCTGCTATTATTTTTTCTTGTTGGCCGTGGCGCTTGATATGACCATAGTATTTTGGTTTCTCAGACGAGATGCTGTTCATTAGCCATTCTTCCTTGATTTTAAGATCTTTTGAAATGTCAGCATTTCTTCTTTTCTTTGTCCACGGATTTTTGAGAATCTTTCTACAACATTTCAGCTCAAAAGTCCTTATTTCCATCCTTAACTCTTTGAGTCCCACGCGGTTTAGCATCAGAAGCTCAAGGAATAGTCAAGAGAAACGTAAAATCGGCGCATGTTCCGCTCACTGGGCTTCTGGGTAGGAACTTATGAACGTATGAAGCGTTCCCTGGGACTAAAAGAATTAAGGTTTGGGAGATAGCCCACGGCTCTCATCCGTATATCGCTAAAGGGAGATGCACCTCTCAATCTAATGTATAATGTGTAGGATCACGAAACAATGCTACGCGACATGTCATTTGAATACTAGTTTTAGACTCTGAATTGTTTTTTGTCAGGACAAACTTTGCAAGGAATACTAGTGTCCTTATCAGGAAGTTTCTTGACAAACGAAAGTCATATCTGAAGTATATCTCTTATTTTTCGGCTAATCACGGCTTAGGGGCAGATAACTATGAAATAATCGTCAAACTGCCTTTCAGGTTTTGCTTTAACTGGATTTGAGTTTGCATGTGAAAAAATGGTAATACTCTTAAAATGTACGCCGTAAAACAAAATCAAGGGGCTATATGGTGGAGAAAGTTAGTGCTCAATGTTGCCGTTGCCTCGTTTAAGTAAAGATTTTTGTAATTTTGGTTCGTATTAAAATAATTCAAATTCACCATCATCAATTTCGAATCTACCTTTCACGACCGTGGGGAGGAACAGTTTGCCATCAATTGCTAGACAGGCAGCAATGAGTATGTCCTTCCGTGTCCATGCAGAAGCTTTTTCATGTCATCAGTCCATATTCTTCTAGGGCGACCTCTTGATTTTACATTAGATCTGCGTTGGTAGTTGTTCTGTCTGCATTCTTACTAGATAACAAAACCATTTGATTTCTTGGGGTTTCCCCCATTAAATTTGCTGCATTCTATTTTGTTCCTGCAGCCTGTCTGATAATATCAGTTCCAACTTTGTCTCGGATGGCGGCTTTTCTCATGCATTCTCATTGTTTTTATGTGATAAAGGACAAATAATTATAATTTAGATTGGTATTTCGGTATACGTTTGCTTTGGTGTACATGTAACAATATGTATTGGCAGCAAAAAACAGCTATAAGAATTACCAACTGTTTATGTACATTTCAGTGCATCAAGAGGAGAACAAAGATGTATACTGTCACCTGATTTGTTTTCACTATGCAGTGAATATAAAACGAGATCTTTAATTGATATGCCCGGAATTGTGGTTGGTGGGCATAATATAAACAATTTACATTCTGCTAATAATAGCAACAAATTAGAAAAAATTACAGGAAATGATACACATTGTGGTGATAGAAAGTGAAAGAATGGGCCTCAGTTTGAATAATAGAAAGACAAAAGTAATGGTTGTATCAAAGAAAAGAATTATTCTTAAATGTGTAAAAAAAATTCAATGGTGTTATTTTGGGACATGTACAGACATTTAAGTATCTGGACACATGGATAATATAGATGGTAGATGCGTTACTGAGATAAGAAGCAAAATAAGAACGGCAAAACTGCATTTGATAAAATAAAGAACATCTTATGCAATATATCTCTGTCACTGAAGGTTAGAAAAATAATTATTGCTTGCTACAAACATCCAGTTTTAACATATGGCTGTGAGTCCTGGATAATCGATAGGCAGGTCAAACATTTTCTAGAGGCCTCAGAGATGTGGTTTTACAGAAGAATGCTTAGAATACCTTGGACAGCCAAAAAGAGCAACCAAGAGGTTTTGAAAGAGGCGGAAGCCCGAAGACAACTTATCACAGACATCACATGGAGGCAGTCATCATTTTTCAGCTATATTAAGAGAAGAGGGAAAATGGAACATGTGGTGACCACTGGAAAGATCTGTGGGAGGAGGGATAGAGAAAGAAAACGAGAGAAGATTTTTGAGTCTTGTTGCATGGCATGGAGGTGTGTCAGCAAACGAACTGATACATGCTGCAGGAGATAGCGGGTTGTGGAGAGGCATGATCGCTTACGCCAGTCGGCACGTCACCTGATGATGATAATGATGATGATAATGATAATGATGATATTTTTTTTTAATATGGCATGGTAGCAAAGCGACATCTTTAAAAAATAGAATGATAAATACAATGCAATTTATTGACTGACTTATAGACGCACTAATGCCGGGATGCCGGGTTCGATCCCAGCTAGGAGCCATGTGCGCCTTGCGTTGGTTTCGACAGTGGTATCAAGAAAGCCGACCATCCAGTAAGCAATGGCAAACTACTGGACGTAAATTTGCCTAGAAAAACCCCACAACAGCCAGGGGGCTTTTGAGGTTGGTTCTGCAAAGTCCTGTAAAGGATACGCAACTAACCTTATAGACGCACAATCATTTATGAAACTAAAAGAAAAACCACCATAGATTGTGTTTTGCGGAATGTATGCGATGTACGTTTACTAAAATCATTTATTATAAAGCCAACAGCCTTGAACAGCCTACACGAAATCAGAATCCAATACCACCCAGCAAAGCTCTAAAAATACTGAATACTTAAGGTACTCAAAATGAGATTGAATGCAGTCGTCGATGTCTGATCAGTCCAAATTGCTTTCAATTACAGTCCTAGCAAGGAAGATAACTCTTGATGTTCTAGAAGCCGCGATTTCCACCGAAGTCCTGATTCCTGGTAGTGACTTTGCTTTGACACCAACGATTTCCTGACTGCTGAAGTGGACAGAGCGAGTCTGGCAAATTAGATTTGGAATATCCCTGGGTTTGCGCACAAGTTCAAATTACGATAACTACATAAACATTTTTCAACGATTTTGAACTGAAGAGGAAATGTCTTGACTTGTTGAGAAGGAGCAATTTAATTTGCAGTGTTCGCATCGCTGGCTATTCCTAAACTTGTTGTCTTTTTTAGTTTTTTTTTTTTTTCTTTTTCTGTTCTGTTTTAATACCGCCACTCATCTGGCCAACTGTTGCAATCAGTTTATATATTATACCCAACCAAGACGTTAGACCCTGAAGCCTGGGAGCCCGTGCAGCTTAAGCACCACCCCACCCCCCCCCCCCACCCTTTTACCCAAATCCTCGCAAACCCACCCTCCTCTCCCCAGAACAACGACAAGGCACTAAGAGGTCTCACAACATTTTATAGAATTATCGTTTTGAGAATTCTTTTGGTGGTAGATTTAATATTATTATATTTATTTGTCATTTAGCACATAGTGAAAAAAAAATTATTATTATTATAGCGTACCTAAAAAATACTGGAGCCCCACACATTAGAACATTATATAGGGGCTTAGAGGTTCCCGCCCCAAGATTTCCTGACGCTCCCGACGAGGACTACTTTATATTTTTAAACGTAACAATTTCGCTGGTATTACTATACATCTCAATTTGAATATGAACCTTAATCAGGATTGGGTTCTTAATTTATAACGTACCCCAAACACAAAATCCCCGTGGGAAATCCACAGCTGACCTGACAGTCCATTATTTCAAAGGGTGGAAGTGTGCTGTTGTTTGGTGCTTTTTTTGAGTGTTCATCTAGTGTCTTCTAATGCTAACCCCAACCCTAACCCTAACCCTAACCCTAAACTTGGCTGTAGATAAATCGCGAGAAACTACAACCTAACCACCCTAGAATTTATTGGTATAAATAAACAGAGGGGGAACCTTTGAGGCCGTTAAATTATATGAATTAATCGAGTAACAGAAAGTGTATTGATCGGCCCTCATAGAAAGAAGTAGAAAGATAGAAGAACACACTAGACAACATAAAAATCAAAAGCTATAGTTGCCGTGCCGGGAATTGAACCTGTCACCGCCAGACGGCGTCTGCGCCTCGCCATGAATACAAGTGCACTAAGATACATGGTCAACTAGGCACCCCCAAAAAAGGTGTCTTATTGGCCATGTCTATCGTACAGCTTGAAATCCACAACTATGGAATACGGACAGAATTCATTTCAACCCATTGAAATGGCACCATAGGTTACAGAAATTTATATTAACGAAGCAAATGTCGAATAACAATCACAGCAATAATTTACGAACACGGTAAGACCTTATTGCTTTGTCTACTTCTTTCTATGAGTGCCGATCAATACACTTTCTGTTACTCGATTAATTCATAATATTTGGAATTTATTGGGAATGTCTCCCGTGACGTTGTCGTGACGTCAGGGGTAAGTTATAAATCAAGTACCCAGGATTGCCTTCTACTTTCCACTACATTTCTGCGTTCCGTTTTAGTTAAGTTTATTTCAGAGACAATCGAACCGCCGTGGTCTTGCGGCTAGACGCCCCGCTGCGAATGGGATTTCGTGGGTTCGGTTCCTGTCGAGGGCCGGTTTTTTCCTTAAAAAATTACCTTGGCTACCCAGGTCGACCCAGCCTTAAGTGGGTACCAGGTACAGTCCTGGGAAGTAAATGCGGCCGGCGTAAAACTAAACGCATTACCCATCTTGTGTCGTTGGTCTATAAAATATAGGTCTAGCCCTATAAACTCAATACGCCTGAAAGACGTGGAAAAGTTTCATTTACTTTACTCTACTTTACTTTATACTTAAAAGACAAGGTCACTTATTCAATAGCAGACGCCATCAAAACCAAACAGTGTCGACCATCAGATTGATATCTGGACACTAAATTACCAACTGTCGGTGGCTGCTTCTTTTGTTAGTAAGTAAAAGTAAAGGAGCCTTCCCCACGCCTTGGGGCGTATTGAGTTTATAGGGATAGAGATATATTTTATAGGTCAATCGGCAGTTAGTTGGTGATGTGGTCAGCATCACACCGGCTGCCTGCACTTCCCAGGACTGTACCTGGTAGCCACTCAAGGTTAGGTCGACCTGGCAGTCCAAGTTATTTTTGAAATAAAAGTCCCGACACTTGTAAGGACCCGAATCCACGACCTTCCGATCCTTAACCGCTAGAACACGGCGGCTCCCTCTTTTATTAATAGACACTTTGAATTATGTATGTGTTGTTTTCTACACTGCTTGGGAGTATCCAGTGTGTTCTCCTCTTTTTTTTTTTTTGATTGGAGTCCTTGCCCTATACTCGAGGGGGGTCGACACCTGAAAAGTGTGGAGAACCCTGCTATAGATGACAGAAACTGATGGACATTAGGGCTACTTTATATAACAACAGGTTCCTTAACGCATATCAATGTCACATGTCATGTAATCCTTATGCACAGGTTGCATTTTTCTATTATTAACAAAATTAAAAGTGGGAACAAAAAAAAAAAAAAAAACTCCCAAGCGCAAAATAGATCTTATCCCTATCTACAGAAGTGAATCATGGACCCTGGCCAAAAGACGAAAAATTGTGTGCAGACAGAGGTAATGTAGGTTTTTTTTTTCTTCTTTTCTTTTTGACGAATAATGGGAATAGGAACTTCCAAGCACAAAATAAATCTTATCCCTATCTACAAAAGTGAATCATGGACCCGGGCCAAAAGACGAAAAATTGTGTACAGACAGAGGTAATGCATTTTTTTTTCTTTTTTTCTTTTTGACGAATAATGGGAATGCCATGGACAGATAAAAAGTGAAATGCAAATGTTTGGAATGAAACTGACACACGAAGAGAACTGATTGCCCATCTCAAAAAAAAAAAAAAAAAAAAGAGAGACAATCTGCATTCCGTTTGTCTTGCGATAAGAAAAGGAGAATCTGTACTTCGTGTTGGTAGCAAACTTGGAGGGGAAAGCTGTCAGAGAGAGGCTGAGAGAGAAGTATGCTTAATAGTTTGACATCATGGCATGTACGATCATCTATATCATGACTGAAAGTAAACCATACAAAATGTCATGGATAGAATTGAACATGTTGAGACGTACTAGCATTTCAGCATCTATAAATAATGAGTGAGAAATCACTAGGGTAATTCTTCAGTCCACAAGACTCAAGAGAGAGGGACCAGTCATATTAATCCTCAAAGAGAGCCGCCAGTCTACAAGACTTAGTGACGAGGGACTAGTAACATTGATCATCAGAGAGCACTTTCAGTTGTGGAGATGCCAACTCAACACTAGAAGGAGAGGAGCCAACACATGGAGGTCGAAGACAGTCACTAGAGAGCAGACATGAAGCAAGACATCGAGCTACAGAGACAACACACAAGATACATGGATCCATGTTTAAGGGCGACACATTAAGTAGGAACACTATTGAGATGTTAAAGACGACAATTAAGCCATTAGTACCAGACAGCATTAGAAGCCAAGTGGCAGTTGCAGACATTAGAACCAGTTAACAAAGTAACTAGAGATTAAGAACACAGCGCGACCTCATGAGTATAAACAAAACGCGACCTCAAGAGTACGTAGCCATAGGGAGAATACAGCGCCTTTAAAAATATTATTGATCTTATTTTGTGACATTGGTAAAGTATCACAATAAAGACAGTATAGACAAGAGCAATTGTTTCCAGACGTTTTATTTTTCAAGCATCAGAGTCACGTGAGAAGCATGCAGCTAGCAAGACATCATCATCATCACAACTATCGACACGACCATCTTTCTCCTCGTCTATAACCTTCCAAATCGACTCCTCCTGTAGCAAACCTAAAGACGAACCTGGGTGTGACATCAACGTACGCAACAAAGAAGAGAGCTGTGCTACAATAGATATGACAACCAGCGATACACGGACTATCAGAAGAAAAAGAAAGTTCAAGGAAAGAACCATTTGAACTCCTCCTAACCCTTACGGATGTAAGACTGGTTGGCCATTGTTTCTTCTCAGGACTACTGCCTGCTACCAGGCGCAGTCTCATGAAGTAAAGGCGGCCGACGTGATGCGGACCACATCACCCTTCTTGTACCAATTGGTCTATAAAAATATAGATCTAGCCCTATATGCCCAATACACCTAAAGGCATGGAAAATGAAGCTTTACTTTTTTTTTTTTTTTTTTTTTACTGCTGCCTGCAGGATCAACACCTGATGAGAATCAAACAGGGTCAAATCCCAGAAACGTAATTGTAGAACACGATCGAAGGAACGAACTTTCTTTTAAAAATGGTCACACTTTTTCCACGCAAACCCCTCTTACATTCGGAACTTCCAAACACTCATCTTTCATACTGCAATTGCATTTTATCTTTGAATGTTCATGTAATAATATACGCACTATGAGTATTGAGTAAAATTGTTATGAAAAACCTATAAAAAACATGGATAACTCAGTTATATTAGTGCACGATAACACTTAGGTCCCAAAGGGTAAGGGTTGATGCTAAATCTCAGGGGCGGAGAGGGGGGGGGGTTGAGAGTGAAACTCCACACGTTATCAGATCGGCATCAGAGCAGTGATGTGATCTCTTTTTACATTTCATATTGTTTCTTGTTACACATATTAGGGTTGACCTAAGGGGGCAGATTCATTTTAAAAGTTACACCACTTGATGCAGATGCGAACACCACACCAGTATGCAGCGAGCTAACCAATGACTACCGTAGCTTTTAATCGGTATGTAATTTAAAAAAAACAAAACAAATAGGAACTACGATGGAGACATCATATACGAAAGTAAAAAAGAAAGATAGTGTTCTTCTTCTTCTTCTTCACTTCCTCTTTTACCGCTGTGGGTGTCGAGGGAGATATAAGGTTCTGTTTCTAGCTCTTCTGGCTGCCTCGACCATAGGCACATCGTGCTGTTGTAGAGTTTCTCTGATGTTATCCTTCCATCTTGTTCTTGGTCTACCCCGTGCTCTACGTCCTTCTTCTCTTTCCATGCATGCTTTGTATGGTATGGTGTCACAAGGCATTCTCTCTAAGTGGGCAAACCATTTCACTTGCTGTCTTTGTATGTAATCCAGAATTGGTTCTGTGCCGACTTGTTCTCTTATGATCTCATTCCTGATCTTATCTCTTATGGTCACTCCTACAGCCCTTCTCAGACATCTCATTTCCGTGGTTACTAATTTTCTTTTATGGTTTGTTGTGAGTGACCATGTCTGGCACTGGTAGCACAGAGTTGGAATAAATATGCTTTGAATAAGATGTCTCTTTGTGCTGATTGGGATTGTCTTATGCTGTAAGAGGGGGGCTAGCTGTCCCAATACTTGGTTTGCTTTACTGCATCTAAAGTCAATTTCTTTATCCAATTTCCCATCTTCAGTAAATGTAGTTCCCAGATATTTAAACCCAGATGCCTGTTCAATGCCTTTGTATTCTATTGAAGATAGGGTTCATAGAAGACAAATCTCACATCAAAGAAAAAACATTTTATTTAAATTTTGATAACAACATCACATCTAGTATACACATTCTCGCTCTTTCTCCCTCTCTCCCCCCCCCTCTCTCTCTCTCTCTCTCTCTCTCTCTCTCTACACACATACATACACACACACACTCAGTCACACACAAAGTCCTACATCAAATAGTGAAAATAATCTCATAGAAACGCTGAACACTATCTAATTCTCTAAAAGGTGGTATAAAACGTCAATGGCTAGTCTCCCTTCAAATAGAAGTATCGAGAAGCAATTTTATTATTAAAGTGTGGATTTAAAATTTCACGAATGGAACCAGTAGTCAAGAAGAGCTCAAAAGATGACATTTACAGGCGAGGTAATCTACTTTTGGGCGGACGTAATCTTTAGTCACAACACCACCAGGAAACGTAATTCATTTTAACATTAAAAAAAAAAATGGCTTTCTGACCTTTCTATTTGATTAATATTAATTTTAATATTATTCTCCCTCTTTGTGCTGAACGTCGTGTTTAGTCATTAGTGAGAATTTTTATCGCAACAATCCGTACGAACCAATAGCTGCACGAATATAAAACTACTGTGCGAAGACAATGGCTTGAATCATTACAGAAGTCCACTGTCCGTGGAGTCACCTTTATTTTTGTTCCGGGACACGCAGGCGTCGATGGAAATGAAAGAGCTGACAGGTTGGCTGGATCCGCTATAACTACCGACGGTCAGCCTATGGATCATGCTGATATTATCAATGCCCTCAGAGAAATGGGAAGGATAGACGACTTTGGTGGCAGTGAATCCACATCACTCGCCAGAATGGCAGACTTGGGAATTAAGATCGGCACAGCAAAAAACGAGACGCACACCAGCTACGCCAGAAGACTTGTTAATCAACATAGAACTGGTACTATTAGCCATCGGACGTTGGGGTTCATACTGAGGGGAGGATCTGAGCACCTATGGACATGTCCGGAGTGCAATGAGGATAACCCAACTAACTAACTAACTAACTAATATAAAACTACTGTTTTGTCTTGTGCTCTTGGGGAAATATTTTTTGCTTGCAGCTCCATACAGCCGCCCCCTCTTCATAATCCTCTTTTGAGGGATGCAATTGTTCGTTGTTTGAGTCCCCAACCTGGCTTTTGCCAGGGGCCCTTAATATAGCTGGGTCACAATTGTGCCCATAACAGCTGAAAGGGGTTTCTGGGACCTCTCCACGGGGGATCCTCATCCGCATAGTGTCACTTTGTGTCACCGGGTGTTGATCGCTTGTGTGATGTCTTGGTGGGGTACAACAAGCAAACAAGCCCCTCTTTACTCTCCCATACCCATAAGTCAGGTCAGGGTTACAGAGTCATGCACTTTGTTGTGTTATCTTTGCAGTGAGCATGACACTGATGACGTCGCTTCTCACCGATACCTGCTATAGCAACCACAGTCTGACAGATAATCCGTGTATTCGTTGCCCCGAACACCCGCATGACATGGCCTTTAATCCCTTGAAGGAACATAGACCTTTACCCAACTAACGCTAAGCCATTTGTAAATGTATGCATGATTGGTAGGATATTGTAGCAGTATATTTCTTCGTGATTCTATCAGTGAACTACATCATCCTTACCCCTCACAGGATGTAGCTTTGATCAGACTCCAGTAACCGTTAGAGGTATCCCAGCTACAATTGATTTGAAGATTAAACGGGGTATTGGAGATTTGCCCTGCTGGCTTATCATAAGTATTTTTTTTTAAAGGGGATGAGTGTCATGATCGTAGTAGGTGCAGAGATGTGATGAAGGTTGGACTTCAAGAAAAGCGCTAAACATGTGATTTTCATCATGTGCACGCAGACCATAGAAACCATGTGAACTACATGAATGCAGGGAAGTGATCGGGTTGAGAACCAGCTGAGGACAGTCGTCGACCGGACTTCCTAGTGGACGGTCTGGACAACTGGAGTGTGGCCATACCACATGGGCGTAGAGTAGTGATTGTAGTTCTAGTTGTTGTGACAGTTTAGCTTGTAGTAGTGGAAACATTAACGTCAGTGCATTAACTGTGATAATTAGAACTGAACGAGATGATCTTGAAAGAACTATGTCGCTGTTCGTTATTCTTTACAACTTGAAAATGTCCTGAGATAGCCTGTCCTGAGAAATTACAGCAGAATATTATACCTTCGTCTTGCTTAGCAGTGCAGATTATTATATCTTAGCATCATAATATAAAGGGCGAAGGGAAGATTAGAGTGAGAGGAAAACCTAACTAACTGGCTACCAGAGGGAACAAAGTATGTCACAGCACCTGAGACGACCCTGTTTTGCACACGGGCTCTGATCTTGCTACTCGCCTTTGGACTACCGACCAGGGTTGCCATATTGGCATTTTTGATGCCAGATTTCGCAAATTTGGCATATCTGAAATAGAACTGGCATACGATAATGAACTGGCATATTTTTGCATATGTGGTTTTTTTCTGGCTTTTCTTATCAAGATGTGCTCACATTTTCTTCATGGTTCCTCCGTGAGAAACATGCATTTTTCTGAAAGCAATGTAGACTGACAGTTAACATCTTTATTTCCGTTTTACTTTGTTGTGAAGTCCTAGTACAGACTAGGGGAAATTCGAGCAATTTTTTTTTATTGTATTTGTTGTCTTCCGAAAAGGATTGTGACTGCGGTAAACCAAGGCCTTCAGTAATTTATGTTTATCTACTAGAATAAATGCGGGATATAAAACTAAAACCCACCACTGATACCATGTGATTCAGGAGTGTTCAGAAACTACTTGAGGACAGAAAATATAAAGGATATAAACCTAGTTCTATCTGTGATAGATTTTATTACTTTTACCAATGGCCACGTCATCCAAAAAATGGAAAGCATCTTATGATATCGCAAGTATAATAGTAACTTAAAGAAAACATACCCACGGCCTAAAAGATCTTCAGACGGATCAAAGGCAGCATGCTGCAAACTGTGTCATTGCACTGTTGTACCAAGAATTAGTAGCATATCAAATCATGAACAATCCGAGAAACACAGAATGAAAACTCCGTCAAAAAGCCAGCCACAGCTTATTACAACAACAACTCCTAGGCAAGGTAATGATAAAGTTAAAGCAGCAGAGTTGTAACTTGCTGTAGGCATGACTTGCCATTGTGCAATACGCACAACTGATAATCTAAGTAAGTGAAATGAGAGCGCTTGGTCGGGGTAGTACATTGGAGAACATACAGTTGCATAGAACTAAATTTTCTTTTATAATAACAAATATTATATTGCCTGCACTTAACAATGACCTTATTGATGATTTTCGGAACAAGAAATATGCCATCATTATAGATGAGTTGCAAAGACTTCATCCCATCTGAGAAAATGCTTACAGATTTTACATCTTAAAAGGTTACGCTGTATCTTCCACTGGTTCCAGTGAGGATTACAATAAAGAATTCAATCTAGAGCTTATGATGTAAAGTGGGTACAATGTTACACTTTATTTGGCATTTTCTGGCATATTTTAGGCAAAGGTTTTGGCATAAAATGAAGTTTTTTTTTTTTCTGACAACCCTGCTCCCGACAGGTCACATCAAATATAAAGACAGCAGTAGATGTCTTATCAGTTGCAGCCAACCTCTTCTGTGGTGGTGGCACAAAAACTGACTTTTTTCTTGCTGAAAAAAAAGACGGTGGGGGTGGCTCAGATTTTCATTTGTTTTGCAACGTCACCAACACTGTGCGCTGTTATACGTCCCTTAGGGTTCGCAACTTATACTTTCATTCGTTTCTATTCAGCACAATCACTTTGATTTTACCGATGGAACCTAGTCCAGCAGCCTTGGCCTCTCTTGACATTTTTTTGTCTTCGGATTTCTCTTGGATGTTCTTGTTTCCGCTGTCCATAGTGACCTGTTTAGGTCGCGTTTTATCGATAATAATGTGTTCTATACTTCTCATAATCTGCCCAGTTTATATATTGCAGTCTTCATTTACTTATAACTGTTGATGTCAGCGACTGTCCGAACACTTCCCCCCCCCCCCATTTTCTTTAGCCCTCATTTGATTCATCCCTTTAAATGTTCACTAATTTATGTAGATATTTGTTTTTGTGAGCAAGCAACGGAGTCTAAAGCAAAACAAGATTATTATGCCCTGGAGAGTATGAGACACCTGGCTGTAACCAGGAGGTCTGGCCAGCTCACTACACTCAGGGAGAAGGCAAGACGGACATATCACCAGATTTCGACCGGTACCATTAGGACTGGAACTCTGCGCTGTCTGCTGAAAATGAGGACGGGGCACGCAGGGGAATGCCCCGAGTGCTATGTCAATTCTTGACTCAACTCTTTCAAAGGAAAATAACTTTTATTCTGTAAATTTAACGGTTTTAACCTTGGCTCCAAGATGGACCCAGCCTTAAATGAGTACCAGGTACAGTTGTGGGAAGTAAAGGAGGTCGGCATGATTTTGACCACATCATCCAACGTGTGCACTTTGGTCTATATAATATAAGTCTAGCCCTATATGTTCATTACGTCTGAAGGTGTGGAAAAGGGTTCTAAAATGGAAAAGGGTTCTAAAATTTGATTACTTACTTCAATGGTTCTCCACCGAACTGGCGTCTGTTAAAATTTACTATATCTTCAAAGTGCACTCTCTTCTTCCCTCTCTATTCGCGCGCTCTCTATCTCCCTCTCTTTTGTCTCTCTCTGTCATTGAATTTTAGGTTTGTCTATTTTCGCTCACTGATTGCTGGTTGCACTATGTTTAGGGTCATAGTTGCGACAATGTTTCGACTAGCAAAGACGGAAGATCGACGTTCAGACCAACAATTGTCTCTCTCTGGCCTCGAAATATCTGCCATCTCACAGAATCAGAGGCCCTAACACGATAAATTGAACATCAGATGCCCTTCTTGCCCCTTTTTCTTAGATGTTGAGGTTGCCAGCTGGTGTTTGCTGGTATAATCCTCTCCAAAATTGGATGTCTCCCGACAGAACTTTCGTCCGGATGCTCTTTCTCTCATTACCGCTCGGGTCCCGTGTGTAAGCCAGCCATTGACAGTTCTGTCAATAACAATAGTAGTTGAAAATATAATGAAGCCATGGGCTAGACGCCCATGTTTGCTCGCTAGAGGGTCCTAAATTCAAACACGCATTGCGACAGATGTTTAAAAAATGTAACTGGTCGAGCGAGTTTGAACAGCAGTGTCTCGGGGAGTAACGGCCACTAACTTAATTGTCATATTACCTATCGATTTCTGAAATATATAACAATAGAAGAATGTTGCGAATACCTTAGATTGCCAGAATAGCTAAGTAAGATTGCCTGGAAGTGGCAAATGAAAGTAGAAGATTATATACATCAGAGAGAGAGAGAGAGAGAGAGAGAGAGAGAGAGAGAGAGAGAGAGGGACAAAGTTCTTTGATCACGGCACTCGATGATGACGATAACTATAGCAGCGCAGCAGTTAAGCAGTGTTAAGCTCATATGGCATAGAACCACAATGAATTTAAGTTAAAAAAATAGAAATCATATTTCATGTTTCAACGTATGGCTGTTGGGGTATGGGTCATTTTGCGGCCACTAATAAAACAATGTAGACAATTTTAACGTTGGCTCCACATTAGGAAGTAAGCAAACAAACCAGATTGCTAATTGGCGTTTTGGGATACAAAAAGAAATTATGACATTATTTATTTCGTTCTTGCTTTTTAATGAGACGTACAGTGTCAATCTTCTGTCTCTGCTTTGAGGGCATTGGGGAGTTCAATTCCTTATGTGGATTCTAGGGCCTTATTTGGGGGCTGGGGGGGGGGGGGTGTCTGCCTCCAAACATGGCGTATGTGGCAATTAAATAGGGGGTCTCTTTAAAATTCGGAGTGCTTCTATATGAGAGGCGAGGAACCAACTATTTGCATGCAAATAGACCAAATTTGTAAAATGTATGTGCACGCAAAACTCAAGTTCTAGACAAAGACCAAAGTCCAGAAGTGGGTGAACAACCAGAAATTTCCGCCGGAATGTACACCCGGTGTACACGAAGCAAATATCCCCTGCTGCAAATATCACCCGCTTCCTTTCATTGTTGTAACAGGCTTTCTAGCTCCAGTTGATGACTCTAAAACTGTGCAGGTCTGCCTGTGTGTTGAGGAGAGGCTGCCTGAACCGTTGGAATGCAAGGCTCTCAAACGAAAGACCCGGGTTCGAATCCTTTGTCTGGGATTTTTGTCGGGGGCAAAATAAATCCTCACAGGCTTAGTTATTGTGACAGCACTAGCCATACGACCGTAAATCCTCAGGCTTAGACTGCACCCCCTCCCCCATCCCTTTTTTTTTGCCCACACCGCAAAAGTAGTATAAAAAAAGGCAGTAATTTGCATTTAGGGGAGGAGGGGGGGCGGGGGGGGAAGAGAGGACCTGTGGGTTATCTCTTTACAATTCTCTTTGTGTGCACTTCTTAGTTTTGAAATCTTCTCACTGTGTTCTTGGCCTGTGGGTTATCTCTTCACAATCCTCTTTGTGTGCACTTCTTAGTTTTGAAATCTTCTCACTGTGTTCTTGGCCTGTGGGTTATCTCTTCACAATTCTCTTTGTGTGCACTTCTTAGTTTTAAAATCTTCTCACTGTGTTCTCCCGTCACTGCCGTTATGGCTCTCATGCTGCCAGTAATTAATGTTGACTTAAGTGGACTATGTTCTTATTTGTGTCCTCTCACTTTTCAGTATTCACTGTGTTTATCTAATATGGTTCCACAGATTCGCCGAAGGACTGTTTATAAAAGTGTGTAATAAGGCTTCGTCGTATTAAAAGTTAGTTTGCGGATCCTTTACAGGATGTTGCAGAGCCAACCCTAGCATATTTTTGCTGTTGTATATGTTCTAGGCAAATTTACATCCAGTTGTTTGCCACTGATATCTGGACAGTAGGCTTCTCGATACCATAGTCGAAATCAACGCAATGCGCAATCACGCAGTGTGTAGCGAAACCCATTACGAAATGCGTTTGCAACTCCTACCCACCGACGCCGACTTCGGCGTATTAACAATGCAAATAAATGCCTGGATCACTACATGTTATGGCGGAGTAAGATAGGAAGGTCTCGAACCTGAAGACATGGGGACGCAGGGCTAGAGCAGTGGCCACAGACTGTGCAGGTTGGGATTTTTTTTAGGGACACAGACGGAGGTGTGGGATTGGGAAGGGGGAGAATTGCACCCACCACTTATCAAGAATTCGAGCCTTGGTCTCTTGGCTGAGAGCTATCGTTCCTATCCGCTGGACAAGTCGCCATTCTAACAATGCTGATACTATTGTTTAAATCAATGCAAATGCGGCCTGCTTACAAATCTTCAGCAGCCTAATTTGAACATCGTGATATCAGGATTGTGAAAATGTATTCACAAAACCTCAGAAAAGTTGTTAGGTTTAGAAATACAGATACATTGTAAAAATACAGCGAGACTGGAAAAGACAAGAATCATACAAATTCTTACAATACAGCAGACGAGGGGAAAGACAAGTAACAGACACATTATTAGAATACAGTAGACGAGGGGAAAGACAAGTAACAGACACATTCTTAGAATACAGTAGACGAGGGGAAAGTCAAGTAACAGACACATTCTTAGAATACAGTAGACGAGGGGAAAGACAAGTAACAGACACATTCTTAGAATACAGTAGACGAGGGGAAAGACAAGTAACAGACACATTCTTAGAATGCAGCAGATGAGGGAAAAGACAAGTAACAGACACATTCTTAGAATACAGCAGACGAGGGGAAAGACAAGTAACAGACACATTCTTAGAATACAGTAGATGAAGGAAAAGACCAGTAACAGACACATTCTTAAAATACAGCAGACGAGGGGAAAGACAAGTGACAGACAAATTCATAGAATACAGTGGATGAGGGAAAAGACAAGTAACAGACAAATTCATAGAATACAGTAGATGAGGAAAAAGACAAGTAACAGAAAAATTCTTAGATTACAGCAGACGAGGGAAAAGACCAGTAACAGACACATTCTTAGAATACAACAGATGAGGGAAAAGACAAGTAACAGACACATTCATAGAATACAGTTGATGAGGGAAAAGACAAGTAACAGAAAAATTCATAGAATACAGTTGATGAGGGAAAAGACAAGTAACAGACAAATTCATAGAATACAGAAGACGAGGGAAAAAACAAGTAACAGACTAATTCATAGAATACAGCAGATGATGGAAAAGACAAGTAACAGACACATTCTTAGAATACAGCAGATGAGGGAAAAGACAAGTAACAGACACATTCATAGAATACAACAGACGAGGGAAAAGACAAGTAACAGACAAATTCATAGAATACAGTAGATAAGGGAAAAGACAAGTAACAGACACATTCATAGAATACAACAGACGAGGGAGAAGACAAGTAACAGACAAATTCATAGAATACAGTAGACGAGGGAAAAGACAAGTAACAGACACATTCTTAGAATACAGCAGACGAGGGAAAGACAAATAACAAATTCTTAGAATACAGCAGACGAGGGAAAGACAAGTAACAGACAAATTCATAGAATACAGCAGATAAGGGAAAAGACAAGTAACAGACAAATTCATAGAATACAGCAGATTAGGGAAAAGACAAGTAACAGACAAATTCATAGAATACAGCAGACGAGGGAAAGACAAATAACAAATTCTTAGAATACAGCAGACGAGGGAAAGACAAGTCACAGACTCATTATTAGAATACAGCAGACGAGGGAAAGACAAGTAACAAATTCTTAGAATACAGTAGATGAGGGAAAAGATAAGTAACAGACACATATTTAGAATACAGCAGATGAGGGAAAAGTCCAGTAACAGACACATTTTTAGAATACAGCAGATGATGGAAAAGACCAGTAACAGACACATTCATAGAATACAGTAGATGAGGGAAAAGACAAGTAACAGACACATTCTTAGAATACAGTAGATGAGGGAAAAGACAAGTAACAGACAAATTCTTAGACTACAGAAGACGGGGGAAAGATAAGTAACAGACAAATTCATAGAATACAGCAGATGAGGGAAAAAACAAGTAACAGACAAATTCATAGAATACAGTTGATGAGGGAAAAGACAAGTAACAGACAAATTCTTAGAATACAGCAGACGAGGGAAAAAACAAGTAACAGACAAATTCATAGAATACAGTAGACGAGGGAAAAGACAAGTAACAGACACATTCATAGAATACAACAGACGAGGGAAAAGACAAGTAACAGACAAATTCATAGAATACAGTAGACGAGGGAGAAGACAAGTAACAGACAAATTCATAGAATACAGCAGACGAGGGAAAAGACAAGTAACAGACAAATTCATAGAATACAGCAGATGAGGGAAAAGACAAGTAAAAGACAAATTCATAGAATACAGTAGATGAAGGAAAAGACAAGTTACAGACAAATTCTTAGAATACAGCAGACGAGGAAAAGACAAATAACAAATTCTTAGAATACAGCAGACGAGGGAAAGACAATTTACAGACTCATTATTAGAATACAGCAGATGAGGGAAAGACAAGTAACAAATTCTTAGAATACAGCAGATGATGGAAAAGACCAGTAACAGACACATTCTTAGAATACAGTAGATGAGGGAAAAGACAAGTAACAGACACATTCTTAGAATACAGTAGATGAGGGAAAAGACAAGTAACAGACACATTCTTAGACTACAGCAGATGAGGGAAAAGACAAGTAACAGACACATTCTTAGAATACAGTAGATGAGGGAAAAGACAATTAACAGACACATTTTTAGAATACAGTAGATGAGGGAAAAGACCAGTAACAGACACATTCTTAGAATACAGCAGACGAGGGAAAAGACAAGTAACAGACACATTCTTAGAATAAAGTAGATGAGGGAAAAGACAAGTAACAGACGCATGCTTAGAATACAGTAGATGAGGGAAAAGACAATTAACAGACACATTCTTAGAATAAAGTAGATGAGGGAAAAGACAAGTAACAGACGCATGCTTAGAATACAGTAGATGAGGGAAAAGACAATTAACAGACACATTCTTAGAATACAGCAGACGAGGGAAAAGACAAGTAACAGACACATTCTTAGAATAAAGTAGATGAGGGAAAAGACAAGTAACAGACGCATGCTTAGAATACAGTAGATGAGGGAAAAGACAATTAACAGACACATTTTTAGAATACAGCAGATGAGGGAAAGACAAGTAACAAATTCTTAGAATACAACAGACGAGGGAAAGACAAGTTGCAGACAAATTACTAGAATACAGTAGATGAGGGAAAAGACAAGTAACAAACTAATTCTTAGAATACAGCAGATGAGGGAAAGACAAGCATTGTCTTTCTACAAAACAAACATGTGAATAGAGAAGAGGGTATAGAGAGGTTATGTCTCAAACTGAAATAATGTTACCATATTAAATAGCACAATTAGTTAGTTAGAAGGCTTTGATCCTAGAAATATGACGTAAGGGCACAGTGCAAAAATAATATTTAAAAAAAAAAAAAAACTTGTGCAGATAATTAGTTCAGATACAATGTTTACAAAATAGAAAACGGAAGTATTACGCAACCCTGGTAAGGGGTCTAATGAGATAATGAGTTTTATCTCCAGTGAGAAAGTGGAGAATGAGACAGCGACGGATGATTATACCCAGAAGGGAATTAGACAACCAAGTTATCATGGAACATGATGTTTGCACAAAGCCCCAATAGGAATCCTAATATCTCTGCACCTCATCGAGTTCCGCAATTATTATTGCGCTTCCTAGTCTTTTACCTCTTAAAAGACGTTCGCCTGCGGCACATGATTGTTCTCTCTAAAATTAAATTTAGCATAACAGAATGCAGATTAATTATTTTGACACATTTCACAAGTTATTGACCTTATCAATCACAATAGGTGAAATATTTGAATAGATGAGATAATACACCGTATAATTAGAATGGTAATACTCTCAATATTTAAAATGGTAATAAACGTAATATTGAAAATGTGTCTTTTCCTTATGTTGGCGTCTGTGGCTTAAGGTTTTCAGCTGCAAAAGATAGGCCGCCGACTGGTTTGCACTGATTTTGTAAGCAGTAGCATCATTGAACTTTTCAGTAAGACAGTGGCAAACTACTTAAAGTAAATTCACACAAACTATTAAATATAAGTCACTATAAACTAACTGAACGTAAATTAGTACAAACTACTAAATGTAATTTCTACAAATTACTCATGTAAATTAGTACAAACTACTAAATGTACATCACTAAAAACTGCTAAACGAAAATTACTGTAGTCCGTTCAACAACAGATAAACTCACATACACGCCATTTTCTCGAAAACTGACTAGTATATCGGAATAATTTGTTTGCAGGCACCTTTGAATATCCATTACGTTAGGGAAATATTTTTTCTGTAAAGAAGAATATCATATGTAGTGTTACTCTTCTTTACGATATATATTTTTATCATAAAACCGTCTTGGAAGACTTTTGGAAGGTTTACTTTTATAAGTTTCGGGAAGTAATGCACACTATGACTGGTTTAACAGGGGTTTATAATGAACCCAGACAATTTCATGATTTTCTCATGCAAAATCCCACTCTTATTGACCTTGCGTCAAAATAAAACGTCCGTCAAGGTTGTTTAGTCAAAGGCGCATCCACAAATTAGAGATGAGTTATTGTGTTATATAGCTAGCTTATAAAAGCTGACAACAATTTTCGAAATGAATTTGAGATGCACATTAATAACTATGCATTATGTTATCGTTTTTACGGCACCAGCACTTCCTCAGGGAATCTAAGATGGGTTATTTATATTGTGATATTCATGACCCAGAGAAACGAACACGATTGGCGCTTGGTCTGGATAGAGCATCATTTAACGGTTGGATTATACAAGATACAGACTTCAGTCATGTCAAGCAAGGAAGGAAAAGAAAAGTTGACGATTTTGATATAGATGTCATTAGACGTGAGATCTTAAAAATGTTAGAGAAAAATCAACTTTTAACTAATGTTACTCTCCGAAACTGAAGTTAACATTGTAATCACAATTCAGTATTGACATTTCAAAAAAAAAAACCTTCTCAAAAATAGACATTCTTTTCTTGTTGAACAGCTGCTCTGAGAGAAAGACGAGTATTGGCACTCTGATGGGTTACAATTTGTTCATCCAGTAACAATTATCAACTTTTGGGATCGTCAGATTCGGAATGATTAAAACCATTTTTCAATGAGTGGTTAAATATCTTCAACCAGTTAGGTACATCTACAATTGCAACAAATACATCTCCACATCTAAATGTGTCAACCATAATACAATTTTCTGTGCAGTTAGGATAGAAAAAGGAGGGAAGAGTGAGAAGTAAGATGAGAAAGAGAAGGAGGGTGAGAGGAAACTGTAGAAGAAGGAGAAAGAAAAAAAAAGAATAAGAAAAAGAATTCTAAAAAACAAAATAATCTCAAACAATTTGTCAGTGAAACCGAGGTGATTAACAAAAACAAATTTTATTAAAGAAAAGAAGACAGATCTGTGAGAGTGATGTGCACGCAAAACTGACGCTCTGGAAGAAGACAAAAAGTTCAGAAAAAGGCTAACAACCAGAGCCTTCCTCTAGAGTTTACAGTCGATAAATGTGAAGAAGAAAGAAAATTATTACAGGATAATCCCACTGCATGTCTCTTTTCCATAGCTTTAATAATTGTCCCAATAGATATATCATTTTAATTCAAGCAGATCAAGTAAATTTACATTATAAGCTTGTGTTTAAACGTATTTTTAAAAAACATCAAAAGATATTAATCCGATAAATGTGTCTAGGTAAAGACTTGTTTTGCTTGAAGTATTGGCTCAAACCTGCTTTGCTTGTTTGTTGACAATAGTAAACCTTAATCTAAGATTGTCCTTAATCTACCTTTGTCTGTCGCTATGTTGACACAGTGTATGCTTGTCATTCTCGTTTAACAAACAGTAATATCCTCTACATTGCTGTTGTTGTTTGTGTATTTGCTAGAAGGTTGAGTTTGAACTCTTTCAGGGGCGCTGAATTTTATGTCGTCTGTTATAAACAGACCATGCATATGTCGGAGCGAGATTTGTGCAGAACCTTTCCCCGTTAAGCAGCAAACTTCCATGTCCCAGGGGATGTTCTCGGAGACCTCATTCCCACCTCCTAGCTGAAAACTTCGCCTGGAGAGCAAAACTGATACTAGAGTTAGCATCTGCAGGCGGAATTTTAGGATTTACCTAGGTCATAAACTATTGAACGTAAAATGTGCCTGGAAAAACCATAACAGTTAAAGAAATTGCTTGAGTTGGTTCTGCAACATCCTGTAAAGGATACGCAGATAACCTAGGTCATGATTCCTGCAATACACGAGAACTGGCTGGTGCTAGGCTTTGGTTGGTAATGCTATCTCAATAAAACTAACCAGTTGCTCAAAGAGAGGTATTCTCATGACGAAGCCATTGTCTACTTCCTACATTGTTGCTTTTAACCCTTTCAGTTGTTGTTATATTTTCTTACATGTAACTAAATAACGTACATGGACAGTATGGTCAAAGAAGCTGAGAGTGAAGATATCTGATGATATTTTGGAATGGTTGTTTGTAGATGACTAAGGGATAATAGCAGAAACAGAAAAGAGTCTCCAGACCCATCTCAGTCAAATCAAAGCCAAGTGAAAAGAATGCAATGTGAGCATTAGCTTAGACAAGATGATAAGTAGACACCCAGAAATCACATCAGTTAAAGTAAAGGACATTTAAATATTCAGCATACATTTTCACATCAGAAGGAAAAATCGGTGGAGCAAACAATTCGATGTGCTAAACAAACTAAATATTGGGACAACTTAAACCACTTCTGACACATAAAATATCTTTGTTTACACCGAAAAATCAAACTAGAAATATTTTTAGCCAACTTTATACTGCCAGTATCCACACAGACTTATACTAAAACTAATAGGTTTAAAATCATAACAACAGAGATGAGATACCATCCGAATAGCTGCCGGGGCATAGACCCGTATTGCACAGAGCCATAAACTAACGTCACTCCAAGAGTGAAGTGGCTAAAACCACGTCGGCCGCCTTTACTTTCCGGGAATAAACGGGTACTAATTTAGCGAGGGTTCACCGGGGAGTTTTTGAGAACCGCCGTGGTGTAGCGACTAGATGCTCGCCTGCTGATCGGAAGGTCGTGGGTTCGGGTTTCGACGTAGCTGGACGTTTTTCAATAATGACATTGGCTGTCACTTCGACCCGGCCTTGAGTAGGTTTCAGGTACAGTCATGAAAGTAAAGACGGCCGGCGTGATGCTGACCACATCACCCACCCTAGGTCACTAAAATACAGCTCTAGGCCTATATGCCTAGTACGCCTAAAGGTGTGGAAAAGGGTCCTTTACTTTTTACTTACCCTAAAGTGTTCTACTCAAATCAGTTACACGGTGAAGAATAGACTATATAAGTTAACTTACCCACTGGTAGCACAACAAAGAACGGGAGCCAGCACGTAATGAATACACCGACCACAATCCCTAGGATTTTGGCGGCTTTCTTTTCCCGCTTAAACTTGGCAACTTTGTTGGAAAAAGTTAACCGGCTGTTTCTTTTACTGTTCTTGTGGCCGTTCGGTGATGTATTATATTCCTCAGAGCGATTCTCGGTTCCGTTGTTATGATAGTTGTCCCTTCGAAACTCTTGCGTTACGTGCCTTCCTAAGTGTATTCTCAGGGACACAACATTGTCTTCGTCGACTTTAAAAGTTTTTGCTCCAGACATTAAACATTTGGTGTACTTGACAGTTTCCTGGTAGATTCTGAAGTACACGATTAAGATAACAAGACACGGAATGTAAAAGGAACCGGAAACAGAGAAAAGGACGTAGCTTGGGTGTGTGGTCACTGTGCACACTTTTGGATCCGGATTGTCGTCTTCCTTCCAGCCAGTTAAAGGAGCCACGGAGATTGCTACAGATACAAGCCAGACGGAGATGATAACATACATAGTCCGTGTCTGGTTCATGATTCGGCAATGCCGGAGAGGTCTTGTCACTCCAATGTACCTGCAAGAAGAAGAATACAGATTTCGTATTCCATTTAACGTAAAACCATCAAAATAAATATAGCAGTTCTGCTATCGGCCATTACTGTCTGTAATCACCACTTTTGCGGTGTAGGTGGGGCATCTTTAAAACTGAGGATTTGGGGCCGCATGAACGGTTAGTTGCGTATACCTTTAAGGACAATGCGGAACCAACCCCAGCATTGTTTGGCTGTCGTGGTTTTTCTAGACAAATTTTACTTTCAGTAGTTAGCTATTGCTAAAGAACGGTCCGCTCTCTGTACTATTGTCGAAACAAAGGCAAGACAAATAGTCCTGCAGCTGGGATCGAGCCCGGCACCCCGGCATTAGGAAGCGCGTTCGCAACGCCTAAGCCAAAGACTCTGAAATGAATTCAGAAGTTACAATTGCAGAAATACACACATACGTTTCTGTGGCACATGGTCAGAAGGGTCGTCGGTGCCGTGCGAACATGGGGAGGAACAGTTTGCGATCCATTGACTAATAGGCATGAATGGCTATTGTCATTCCATGTCGATATAGAAGCTCTTCGATAGCATCAGTCCATAGTCTCCTAGGGCTACCTCTTACTGTCATTTCAGATCAGTTCATATGCAGCTCCTGCGTTGGTAGTTGTTCTGGTTGCATTCTAACTAGATGACCAGAATCGTGGGAAAGAAAGGATTAGGAAGAAAGGATAAAGAAAAGGATGCATAGTTGGTTTTTATGAGAGTAGTACACCTATGAGTTTGTGTTTGGATTGTCATTCTTAAAATGAGATGAAACTTTCCCAGTCTGAGGATATCATAGGAAATTAATTACACAGTGGAACATTTGAATGAAATTACGATACCTTCACCTTGATAAATCAGTATAACAACTGAATTTGAATAAAATAGCTAATAAGTTAGATTATCCCCAATCTACAAATTGTATTCTCAGAAAATATGTAAAAAAAAAAAAAAAAGTAATGATATTACAAAGATAATGGTACCAATAATGATTTCAAAGGATAGCTGCTGTACATGGTACAGATCTTGCTTGAAAGGCTTGAGATTGGTAAGTCTCGAAGACTGCAGCAGAAGGTATGAAACTCAGTAGGGTTTGTCAGCCACAACTCCCTGTCGAAACTACTTAATCTTTCGTAAGTTATAAATCTTTTAAGGTCACATGTTTGAGAAAGGAGGTTTAATGACATTGCTTGTCTAGAAACAATGTTTTTCTTTCCTATCATCTCGCGGACACCAGGTTGTGTAGCCCAGGTACTTGATTTTTCTGCATTTGTCTACGACTTCATAGTTTTGCAGGCTTCAGATGTACCATTTATCCATCTCTTTATTAGTCTTCCCTTGCCACATATATCCTGTCATCATCTTGCGAGATGCAATTTTTATCTATTTGAAGCCCCACCCTGGTTCTTGCCCTGGGCCGCAATATAGCCCGACCATAAATATGGTCTAATGGCTGAACGCGGTTTCTCGGACCTCTCCACGGGTGATCCTCATCCATATGGTGGTACTTTGTGTCATCAAGGTGTTTATTGCTTGTGTGATGTCCTAGTGGGGTCAAAAATCTACTACCACTACTATTCCTGCCTCAAGTTCTGCTCTAAAATATGTCATTAGCAGTTTTGTACAGCTGCATTCTCACAAGATGACCAAACCATTCTGTCAACATAATTCAGACATGTCTTAATCCAACTTTCTCTCTCATTCTGGTTTTCGTAATCCTGTCTCTTCGTGTATTGTTATTTACCTTACGCAGATAGCGCCTTTGGCAGGAAAGCTTTGCTCTGTGCTAGCCCACTGTCCATGTTTGGCACAGACAGCATCAAATACAGAAACAGAGGCTATGAATTATTTGCTGTTTTGCTGGAAAGGAGACATCTGGTTGTCTAAGAAAGGGAGCTAGGTGGTACCTGACAGCATTTGCCTTCCGTACTCTGGCTTTTATCTCTCTATAGAGTCTGCCTTCTTCTGTTTATGTGCTTCATAGATACTTCAATTCTTGGTACTTTATTACTTAATATTTTATCCAAACAGAGAATAAATTACTTGTGCCATCATCATCTCTCTCTCTCTTCCCCTGTCTCGATCGTGTAATATAGTCAGACGTAGGATGTCCTGCAGCCCGTTTTTATTAGATGTGCATTGTAACTTCTGCTTCTTTTTTTAGTCCATGGCTTGTGGTGGTTGTAATCATGTATAATCATGTATATTCAAATTCTTCTGTCTCATGTACTTTCAGTCAGTGCTGATACAGATGATCTTCATTTCCATGATGCCAAACTGTCTCACGTCATCTTCCTTGATGTCACACCGCCTTTTCTCCCGGCAACTTTCCCGTTGTTATGATCTATATCGTTAGCAGGTTTTCTCTCTGTGTGACCTATCGAATGCACACACAAAATGTTTACACATAAAACTGGTTGTCGCCCCCCCCCCCCCCCCCCCCCCGAAAAAAATGACGGGAAAAAATGAAAATGTCAAAACTTTCACTATCTGGGCTCCATAATAAACAGCAACGGAAACTGCTCAACAGAAGTCAGAAGGGGGATCGGTGGTCATAGCAACGGAAAGATTAGACAGCATTACAATCCTGTGGTTAAACACACAGGAAAAAGAGTGAAATTTTTTAGATCGTGCATCTTCGCTGTAACAACTTATGGATGTGAGTCGTGGACTGTGTCCTAGTCCCTATGAAATAAATAGATGCCTGTGATCTGAAAAGCTATAGAGAGATTCCTAGAATACAACGCACTAAGGAAAAGAATACTGACATTTTACAAGATGTGAACATAAATTAAGCTATTTATAGCCATATCAAGCGTTACCAGGAAAGGAAGGGGTGGGAGGGGGGGGGGGGGGTGGGGCAGGGGCTGACCAGCACGAAGATGGACTCCGGATATATGTGACTCCTTGGAGATGAAAGTGTACGAGGCGGGAGAGTTGGCGAGAGACCGAGTTTCTTTCAGGCAGACAGCGATGAGAGCGACGCTCTGCAAAGGACCTGCTACATGATGATGATAAATTGCTTGATCATCGTCCATGCTTGAGTATATCGTCAGGTACGAAGTATACATGCAAAAAAACTGTGAAATTGGTTTGTCTTTTTTTTTTCTACTTGAATAGAGTTATAGACACTGTGAAAAGATTTCACTGACTAAAATGACTAAATATCTAAATAATTTAAACGGCTCTCAATGCAGAAAAAAAATGAAAATAATTGTAAATGAGACTGAGAACAGAAAACATTTAACTAGTCTAAAACTGGATCCCCCTCCCCCCCCCCCCCCCCCAAAAAAATACCAGGATATGAACGGAGATGAGCGCATACATACAGTGCAAGTATATCTAATGTACACATATATGTAAATGCCAAAGAAGAGGAAAAGAGACAGATATTAGATGAAGAAATATTGGATTGACCCCGTGGGGTGAACTCGCAATCTGTGAATGACTCGACTGTTTGAAGATAAGACCAGTCGGGCTGTCATTGGTCTAGTATTTAGACAGTGACAAAAATGTCCTTTTAACCTAAGTCAATAGCACTGTTGAGATGCAGCCTTGTTTGTGTGTGTCTCTTCGTGGCTGACAAGAAGTGGTTAAGGGGATCAACCCGCTAATTTCGCCCTTGGCTTACTAAGATTTGTCACAGTTTATCTTTTGATCATAAAGAATGACTAGATTGTGATATTAGCATCAGCATTATTCTCATATTTGAAATATGCCCTACAAGGCCTTGGCCAAAAATATCCAAGAAATATATGGATATATTTGGGATCTAGTGGAAGAAATCATTTCGTATCTGCTAAAAGATGTCTTGTATGTGTATTTTGTTGATGGAAACCGGCTCCTGGCAAAAATAGTTATATCAGTCATTCCCGAGTGGGATGTACTTTTTCGTTATTCGAGGCCCCACCCTGACTTCTGCCATGGACCCTGAATATAGCATGGACAAAGATATGGCCTAGCCATAGATATAGCCTAACAGATGAAAGGGGTTTCTGGGACCTCTTCACGGGTGTTTCGCATTCGCATGGTGGCACTTTGTGTCAACGGGTGTTTATTGCTTGTGTGATGTCCTTGTGGGGTACAACTACCTACCTACATGGCAATAATGTTGGCATAAATTCTACGATCATGCGTAAGAAGGTCAAGACAGGGTGTGTTCTAAGACAGTAGTTGGAGTCTCCAACGAAATTCCGCCAGACAGGAATCAGCTTCATTCTTATGCCGGGATACTCTAGTGTAATCGGGAATGATTTAGCGGATTGGATTGCTGGCAGGACCACGGTAGGCACTGGATGAGCAACGGACCTGGCCGATGTTGTCGATGCTCTCAGTAGGGCAGCGTGAGTGGGTCATTCAGACGACAACAGCGAAACGGTAACCGTGACAACACTTCATGTCAAACAGACGATGCCAGACATGAACACTATACGGATAGTCAAAGAAGAATAGTAAACCAACATAGAACTGTTGTTATAAGTCACTACACACCATGAAGGAGAAACTGAAGATCGGACACGAGCACTTGTGGACTTATCCAGTTTGCAACGAGGATGATCAGTCGATTAACTAACTAATGAACTAAAAAACTAATGGTGTTGTCGAAAATCAAATATATGAGGCAAGGGAAGACTGATAAAGAGATGGATAAATGGTACATCTGAACCCTGCAAAACTATAAAGTCGTAGACAAATGCAGAAAAATCAAGTACCTGGGCTACACAACCATGGTGTCCGCGAGATGATAGGAAAGAAAGATTGTTTCTAACAAGCAGTGTCATAAAACCTGCTTTTCAAACTTGTGACCCAAAACATTTATAACTTACGTTTGAATTTTGAACAAAGAAGACATAAACAGTCTATTGAACAGTATTTTTTTCATGACACATATCGCTGTGTGTCTTCAGGCACGTATACATAGCGAACTGATTTAAACGAAACAAATAAATGAGAACTTGTAACTGAAAGAGATAAATCAAAGTAGTCTTACCTGTCTATACTGATTACACAAAGACTAAGAATGGAAGCTGTGCAGCATAGCACGTCAAACGCCGCCCAGATATGACAGAAAATCCGTCCGAAAACCCAGTACTGAAGCACCTCCAAGGTAGCAGAAAACGGCAGAACTGCAAACCCCAGAAGAAGATCTGCTACAGCCAAGTTAGCGATGAAATAGTATGTGGTTGTTCTTAAATGTGGATTGATGGCCACTGAGGCAATTACCAGCAAGTTGCCAGTGATGGTCAGAACCACAATGATGCCTAGGATGATGGCGATGGAAGCTGCAGCGGCGTTTGAGTATCCTATTGCTTGCGGGGTGGCAGTGGCGTTGTCAACGTCCAGGTCTACAGAGACCAACGTGTGGTTGTGGATGCTGCCTGGGTTAGTGTGGTAAATGACCATACTGGACACCGTAGTGCCTCTTGTGTGGTTTCTGACCGTGTAGCTCATGATGTCTCACGTCAAGTCAATATGGTCACGGCATTATTTCTTGGCGTCAGTATGGCACACCTGCAACAAAGTAATATAAATGTAACTGGGTTTCTGCTATGCTATAAATGAAATGATAACGCTAATCGGTTGTGTCTTTTTGTCTTTTCACACGAAAATGTTGACTTCAGCTGAGTCAAGTATTGACATCACAGCACTCAGGGCATTATCATGTGTGCTTCGTCCTCATCTTCAGCAGCCAGCGCAGAGTTCAAATAGTACTGGTACTGGTCGTAATCTGGTTATACTGGTCTTACCTTTCCTCTGAGTGTAGTGAGCCAGCCATACCCTTAGGTAACATCCAGGTGCCTAATTCACTCCGTGCAGTATTAATCTTGTTTGGCTTCTGATTCCGTTGCTTGTTGCCAAAGGGCCCTAACCACACCTGCCTTACGATAGTGTTATAATGCACTATGGTGTCTTAGCACGGTGTAATGCTTGGGAAGTTCTTTTGAGACCCTGTGTTGCCCATGCGTGATTATCTCTCCCTCCTCCCTCACCATCTCTCTCTCTCTCTCTCTCTCTCTCTCTCTCTCTCTCTCTCTCTCTCTCTTTCTCGGAACGCTACGTTTACCAAAAAAAAACGGTAATACCAAAACGTTTACAACAAAGTATGCTTCAGACATCGCCGGATCATCATCAAGGAATAAGGATTTCAAGAAAACTCCTTACAATTATTTATGTCAGATTTTCAGCCGTGCATAAATTAACAAACTCTTGGAGAATTCTGCTTCGCAGTGGTAGCAAGAGCAGATAGCAAAGGATAAAAAAGCACGTTGCTATAAATACCAACGAATGCAACATAATATAAACCCTAATAATACTATATAGCCGCCCCCCCCCCCCCCCAAAAAAAAAAAACTGCAATAAAGCATTATAACGTGATAGAGAATCGATGTGATCGTAAGGTAAAGATAATGGTATATTGATAAAAGATAATGCGTTTGTGATTATGATATTATTAAACTGACTGGTTCTGTTTTGCTTTTGGTTTTATATTTGTTACTGTTACAGTCGGACAGATTGTAGCTATTAGAAACAGAGGATAACGGAGACAGAAAATGCAATTTGGTTTTGCCGTCTTCTTCTTTCTTCTTTCTTCTTTTGTCGTCTCACTGTTACCAGGCTGTAACCCAGTGTCTTGGTTTTTTGTATTTGTCTTGCGCCCCTCGGGTGGTTGGAGTGCTGAATTTGTTCATTTTTTTTGCAGGTGCAGGTTACATCTACATCATTTATCCATATCTTTCTTGGTCTTCCTCTCGCATCCCTCCCATATGTTCTACTGTAAAATGCCTCAGATGCAGTCTGGTCTGGTTGCATTTTCACCAGATGGCCAAACCATTTCATTCTTTGTCTGTCAATATAATCCAGAAATGGTCTTATTGCAACTTCCTTTTTAATTCGCAACCTTGTCTCGGATAGTGTTGTTAGTGACCTTGCGGAGACAGCGTATTTCAAATACAGTTATTTTCGGTTCTAGTGCCCTATTTATTATCCAGTTTTGGCACTGATAACATAAAGTAGGGATAACGATGCTATCAATTATTTGCTGTTTTGCTGGAAGGGTGACATTTGGGTGTCTAAGCAGTGGGGCTAACTGGTAGGTGACTTCTGTACTGTAGCTTCTATCTCTCTTTCGAGTTTGCCATCCTCCATAAGCATGTTTCCTAGATGTTTGAATTCTCGCACTTGTTTGTAGTTCCTTTAAGATAAACGTACATGCAGAGTGACAATTCTAAATTCCGAACCGTCCATGAAAGCAAGAAGGTATATTTATAACATCATATTGTTGTTATTGTTATTTATTATCTATTATCATTTGTGTACATTATATTTCAGTGTCGTTATATAATTACCTCAACGCCATTTTGTTACTTTGTATCGTCTTCCTTTTGTTGTATGCTGATCAATTCTTGTTACTGAAACGACGTGTGCTCGATTATTATAACTGCATTCTGTAAGGCTAACATGCACTTCACGCTTTCCCAAATATGTTGACATAAACAAATCTTGTTGACAGGCGCCATTTCTTATAACGCTGTTGCGTCAACTTGCAAAGTTTTCATGTTTCATTTGTAGTTAGCTTTTAATAGCGACGCCTGTATGTAGCTGCGAATGATCCCCTCCTGAACGCATGAACTCCGTTGGGGATCTACTTTATTTAAATTGTCAATCATCTTAAATGAATACAGTAATGAGGAATGTTTAGTGGTCACCCCAACAGTGCCCAGAGAGCCGATGTGGTGTAGTGGCTGGACTCTCGCGTGGAGATCTGAAGCTCTTGGGTTCAGATCCAGACAGAACTAAGTATCTTCCCTACATGGAGACCGTAATCTGGTTTCCTAGGCCACACTGAGCTCCTACCTAACTTTTTATGTGTGTGTGTGTGTGTGTGTGTCTGCCTTTGTTTGTGTATGGGGGGAGGGGGGTTTGCCAAATAATATGTAGGGAGCAGAGCCTACCCATAACCATTTTCTTCTCAGTAGCAACACGTCTGCAGTGTGTTTTATTTCTGCAGCTGTTCAACAAAGCACATTAGATGTGAAACGTTAGCTGCAGTTGGAGAGAGAGAGAGGAGAGAGAGAGAGAGAGAGAGAGAGAGAGAGAGAGAGAGAGAGAGACAGAGAGACAGAGACTGACTCTTTATAACAAAAGATGCGGAGAAGCAGCTCTAAGCAATTTATATTTTCCTGCGTGTATTGTGTTTGTGTGTGTGTGTGTGTGTATGTGTGCGTGTGTATGTGCGCATGCGCGTGTGTGTGTGTGTGTGTGTGTGAGAGAGAGAGAGAGAGAGAGAGAGAAAGAGAGAGAGAGACCAGGGAAGGGTGCATTATGAAAAGATGAAGCAGGAATAAGGCCTTTTCACCAAATTAGGACCTTTCTCATTTTCTGCTCTCTCTCTCTCTCTCTCTCTCTCTCTCTCGTTGTCTCTCTCATAATCTCTCTCTCATATAAAACTCGTTGTCTCTGCAAAACATGAAAATAGGAGGGGTTAAAGACGGACCATATAAACAAGGGGGGGGGGGGGTGTGGGTATATACGACACACAATACACATTGTGAGTTGACACCGTAAACAAAGAAATTCTCAATAATTGAAACAATTGTTTGACACCGTAATCATAAAAACTCTCAATAAGTGAAATAGTTGTTTGACACCGTAAACATGGAAACTCTCAATAATTGAAACAATTGTTTGACATCGTAATCATAGAAATTCTCAATAATTGAAACAATTGTTTGACATCGTAATCATAGAAACTCTCAATAATTGAAACAATTGTTTGACACCGTAATCATAGAAACTCTCAATAAGTGAAACAATTGTTTGACACCGTAAACATAGAAACTCTCAATAAGTGAAACAATTGTTTGACACCGTAATCATAGAAACTCTCAATAAGTGAAACAATTGTTTGACACATAGAAACTCCAATAGTGAAACATTGTTTGAAACTCTCAATAAGTGAAACAATTGTTTGACACCGTAAACATAGAAACTCTCAATAATTGAAACAATTGTTTGACATCGTAATCATAGAAACTCTCAATAATTGAAACAATTGTTTGACACCGTAATCATAGAAACTCTCAATAATTGAAACAATTGTTTGAAACTCTCAATAATTGAAACAATTGTTTGACACCGTAATCATAGAAACTCTCAATAAGTTTGACACCGTAAACATGGGAAACTCTTGTTTGAAACAATTGTTTGACATCGTAATCATAGAAACTCTCAATAATTGAAACAATTGTTTGACACCGTAAACATAGAAACTCTCAATAAGTGAAACAATTGTTTGACACCGTAATCATAGAAACTCTCAATAAGTGAAACAATTGTTTGACACCGTAAACATAGAAACTCTCAATAAGTGAAACAATTGTTTGACACCGTAAACATAGAAACTCTCAATAATTGAAACAATTGTTTGACATCGTAATCATAGAAATTCTCAATAATTGAAGCAATTGTTTGACATCGCAATCATAGAAACTCTCAATAATGTTCACCAATTGTTTGACATCGTAATGGAGTGCAAAGAATGAAATGAAAAAAATAATTAAACAAAAAAGCCGTGGGAATAGATAACATAATGTTATTACGCAGTTAAAGGGAATTCAAATGTTTAGGTAAAAATCACATCGGGTGAGATATTTGAGATACGGGTAGGGGGCAAGGTAAGCACGCTAAAGTTTCGTCTTAGAATTTACAGGTAACTTTTTTTTATTAAATGTCAGACAGAGTTATGAAACGTAATTTAAACGGCTCTGCTGTATGGCAATGTCGTGACCAGACGTTACCTACTGACTCGAAGGTTATTGAGTTCGCTTCTCATCGAGCTGGATTTTGTTTAGAACTCACCTTGCTTCCCAGGACTGGTTTAATTGAAAATGGGTCATGGGTAATGATCTCGGAAGTAAAGGTAGGCTGGCATGATGTTGACCATACACAGTGCTGGACTTAGTTATTTGCTGGCTAAGCTAGAGATTAGGGCCTCACAATCTACGGGGACCTAAAAATATTAGGGTTTTTGTTGACAAATGCAATTTTAAAACAAATAGAGCCCTTAAAAGGATTATCTGGTATAATTCATGTTGTTTTGTTTAGCAGACACACATTTTCATAATTTCTTTTACTAAAAATTAAACGACAATTAATTTTAATCATCCATATATTTAGAAGACGTAGATGTTTTAAGAGTCACCGCGGTGTAGTGGTAACGCTCGCTCGCCTCGGTATCGGAAGGTCGTGGGTTCGAGTCCTGACAGTGCTTTAAAAAAACTACATTAGCCCCAGGGTCGATCTAGTCTTCAGTTGGGTATCAGGTGTAGCCCTGGGAAATAAAGGCGGCCTGCGTGATTTTGAGAACATTACCCACTAAGTGCCGATTGGTATATAAAATATACGCCCAGTCCGAAATGCCCAATGCGCCTAAAGACGTGGAAAAAGGTCCTTTGCTTTTATATTTTAAAGTTGCCTGAGACTAGTTGGAGAAGTTTAAAATAGTAGGTGCCTCAGGGCTTTATATCTCAAGGCCTCATCAAGTCTAAATATGGCCACGCCTAGAGCGCCATCTGATGTTTACCAATATATAATAACACTGCGTGCCTGGTACGCCGCTGGCACGAAAAGGACGTTTTATACCATCTGAGATCTTATTTGATTTTATCAACTGTCGTACAGCAGTTAATCCTGGACTGAGAACGAACACGATAAGGGGATTTAGAGGCAACTAAGAGATATTTTTCTAATACTGAAAATGTCATGGACAGTAGTGGCAACTCACAATGATTGAACAAATAATGTTATTGAATATAGGACATTGTATGCAACATTAAATATAGGACAAACGGTGTGCTTTGCTCCTGTACACTGACCTTTGGATACTGTCACCGTGTCTACGTGTAATGAGCACATCAATGAATGGTTATGTATCTCATTGTTCGTGTTGTAACGATAACGTGATGTTTTTGTGTGTCTGGTTCCTGGTGGCATAGAATGCATTGGTTTGCTATTTATCAGCCTTTATTTCTAAAATGTCATCTCCATATCTGCGGTACAGAAGAAAAAGAAGTTTGTTGCGAATCCTTTACAGGACTTTGCAGAACCAACCCCAGCATGTTTTTGCTGTTGTGTTTTTTCTAGTCTAATTTCCTCCAGTAGTCTGCCATTTCTTTCAGGACGGTCGGCTTCTTGATACCACTGTCGAAACCAATGTTGGGATCAAGGCCTGCAGGTGGGATCAAACCCGGCACCCCGGCACTACGAAGCGCGTTCGCAACGCCTAAGCCACAGACGCCGACCGGTAAATAACAAAATCATTAATGTATGCAGGTCTGTTTTCTTCACGATGTGCCATGAAGATGGGACCTAGGGAGCTTCCCATGGCCACTCTGTCAATCTGGCAGTAGTTTCTTTTGCAGGAATTTGGTGGTGCAGAGGTGTAGCAGTCTCATCAATGTAAACGTTGGAGTTTCCAGTTCAGTTTTTTTGTTGTTGTTGCCCTTTATGCAAACAATTGTAATCATTATCATGATCAGGTGACGTGTCCACAATGAAGTTTGGCTTCAATGGATCTCAAACGAGCTCTGTTTGATGTCTTAGCAGTACACTCTCTCAAACTGCTGCCGTCCATCTCTCAATGTTGTCTTTCTACTTGCATCGTTGCCTACCTCTTGCTCACTTGCCTTCGACCTTTCCCTCCAGTATGGTTTAAGTGTATTGTTTTTTAATGTGATCAATGTATTACAATTGCCTTTTGAAAAAAAAAAAACTTCTTTCAGTAATTCTCTTTTCAGTTTGTAGCATTCCCAAAACCTCTGTTTTGGACTGTTTTCTCATAACCTTTACAGTTTCTTTTAACTGGTGAACAAAGATAGTTGATCAAAGCCACGTGCTTATGTCCGTATTATTTAAGGCAGATTTGGACGCAAAACTCAAGACCAAATCCAACAGTGGACAAGCACCATAAAACTTTCAGCAAGAGTTTACATCTAGTGAAAGCTAAAAAGAAATAAATAATGGAAAAGTAAACTATTAAGTTCGTTAAAATTTTCGAAAAAAAAAACAACAACAACAACAATAAATACAATACTAATATTCAAACTGCGTGCGAAAGAATACTGCTAAGATTTTCATTTTCATTGTCTTACAACATCGAATAATTCCAGACAAAAATAAAATACCCAATCCCACACAAAAGCTGTCTAGAATACAAACCAGGAAGCGTTACAACATTTTAAAATGTATAATGAAATCTCACACAAACATACAGAAGAGAAAAAGTATACAATAAGTAAATGGGTTTTACAGATCCCAAAGGTTTCAATGACATGTCATAAGAAGGTCAAGAAAAAAAAGAAAAACACAGCCAGACAGGGTCGCCGCTTGACATAAAATCAGGAGGAGAGTTAGAAAGTGTCTGCCTTTTAAAGTGGATTGTTTAGTAAATACGTTGCCTAATACATTCTGAATTCTTTCACTTCAACGCACTACTTTGATTTGTGAACTCGTTCAAGAGCGGTCTGTGTAATCTTTGTATACGAAAATATAGGATTTGCTTCTACATACAAATGGACAGGCAGGCATACGTAGTGTTCTTACCCAAATAGACGTTTGTTTGTACATTGTTTGGTTTAGTTTGGTTTATACAACAGACATAAATGCTTCATCTATTTCTAACTCAAGCATGAGTTTCGAATAATCTTAGCGTATGGAACGAACTCCGTAGCACCGGCGATGATCCTAAAATGCTTTGGGTAGATTTGTGACTCTAAATTTTGCCCGGACAACGCCGTTAGGTTACTTTTTTCAATTTCCAACTGCCTAGGGATTTTTTTCACGTTCGCAGTACACACGGGCGTCCGATCTCACTACCGAGAGGCCAGGGGAAATTACTAGAAGTTCACGTGATAAAATCCGAGCCTTCACCGGGGCCTGAACCTGGGACCTTCAACACCCGAAGAGGACCCCAGTGTGTGTACATATATACAGACAGAGAGAGAGAGAGAGAGAGAGAGAGAGAGAGAGAGAAAGAGAGGGAGAGAGAGAGAGGGAGAGAAAGATAAAGAGAGGGGAGAGACCAAGCAGCCTGTAGATGGTTTGTAGATTGAAAGCTTGCACAAGATCCCGGTAAGGTGGGAGTCAAACACTGTGAGTTCATGGATTCTGTGACTACTGTCAACGGGCCACCAGCAGCTTCTACAGAAAGAGCCGCATTAAAGAAAAAAATAAAGGAAAGGACCTTTTCCCAAGTCTTATGACGTACTGGGCATATAGGGCTAGACCTCTTTTCTATAGACAACTGACACTCTTAATTTATAACGTACCCCAAACAGGAAATCCCCGTTATGGTCTGCATTACGACGGTCATCTGCACTTGCCAGGATTTAAACGTGTACCGATTTAAGGCTGGGTCGACCTGGGAGCCAAGGATATTTGTAAAGAAAGAAAAAGGCCGGCTCCGTCAGGAAATGAACCCACGACCTTCGGATGAGCAGGCGAGCGTCTAGCCGCTACACCACGGCGGCTCTTAAAAGAGCTGGAGACTGTTAGAATAACATCAGGTGCATTAAAGCCCTCTCGACTTCAAGCACTTTCTAAAAAATCTGAAGTCTACATAACAGCATTTAGATTTTCGTTGTGCTCTTTGACTATCGTCATACCGAAGGTATAATCCCATGTTCTTCAGCCCTGATTCATATTGTCCTTTGCTTCGTGCCAGAGCATGCAGGTGTACAAGGGAAGGAACAAGTTGTTAGGCGTGCAGGTACGACTTTATAGGCGAGGGATTGGGGGGGGGGGGGGGGGTTGGGTGGACCAGACTTATATACCGAATGCTCATGCCAGAAGTAAGAGGTTTGGGCTGTCCCCCGAATAAAATCCCCCTCCCCCCCCCCCCCCAAAAAAAAACATAACAGGGCCTCAGTCATATGTAAATTGCGAC
>CAJHNH020000354.1:200000-212500 GCA_905116865.2 Candidula unifasciata
TAAGACAAAGACGATGAAAATATTTTGGACACTGCGACGAAATGAGCAAAGAATTGCAAAACAAGACTGAAATGGGAAACAAAGGGTCTAAAACAAGAAGGAGGACGTCCAAGGAAAACATTAAGAAGAACATTATTACGAAAGGTTAAAAGTGCTGGGCTAAATTCCATTCAGAAATGGACGAGTTGCATGCAATAGAGCGGAATAGAGGAACTGAATGCGCATAAAAGATGACGACGATATCCCGCATACAATGAGAAATTGAGTTGTCCCCTCGTGGGATGCAATTTTTCGTTATTTAAGGCCCCACTCTGGCTTTTGCCGAGGGCCCCGAATATAGCTAGGCCACAAATTTTCGGCCACAATGGCTAAAAATGGTATCTGGGACCTCTCCCCGGGTGATCTTAATCTGCATGGTGGTACTCTGTGTCACCAGGTTTTTATAGCTTGTGTGATGTCCTGGTGGGATACAACAAGCAAGCAAGCAAGCAAAAACTGAGTTCACCTAAATCAGGGGAGGCTAATGATGAGATGACCACATCAGAGTGAGAGATCTATAGAACACAAGCAGTTTGATGTTTTGGTAAGTTCCGGTGTCTTAGATAACTTTGAGCATGCTGATTGATTGTTTACTTGTAACCGGTGTCTGTGTTTTTTTATATACCGCGAATGTGGCACAATGAATACTACAAGTGTAGATGTTTGTTTGAAAAAAAACAACAACACAGGTACGTGATTATTAACTGGTTGCATGTTAAACTAACAACTTACACCATAAGGTTACTGAATTACACATTTTAAAGTTAGGCACGACTTTGGGAGTGGAATATAGTATAAGTTTCTGTTGTGTTTAGCTATTTGAAACCCAAGACCTTCCAGTCAGCAGGCAGATGTCTAACAACCGTTCTCCTGCTACTCTAGTTCACAGCGAATAGCGCATAAAAAGAAAAAAAAAATCCAGGAAACCGCTGGTAAACGAAGGGCGATAGAGATAATTTCGTGCGGATTACTTGGAGCAGACAGCCAATCGAAGGAATGCCGGACTTTCGACAGTGGAGATAATAATCTTGGTCATTAGGTTTTTCTTTACTGCTGGTGATACACACTGGTTTTGGTCTGCTTTTGGTAACGGAATGCTGTACGATTTGTGCCAGTGCACTTAGAATGAAGAGACAGTTTCTGACGAACAACAGGAGAAAGATAATTGGGAGTTATGACCTGTCTGGGACCATCCTCTGAGATCTAAATGATCACCTCTCCCCCATTTTTTCCCCTCCGCAATATTTTGTGACTTTCCATTGTATAGCTAAGCCGTTATTAGTTCTGTTGTGTTGTTCCAGCAGGTTTATGACCTAGATGGCACGGAAAAGAATGAACGAATACACATGCAGACATGCACGGAATCTCTAGGGTTGTCTTAATACTGGGAAGGCACTGCAGGGGTCGGACTCCAGCGGTTGTAGACAGAGAGGGAAGGGCACTGATAGATCAGCATTCACATCCAGAAGAGTTCATTATCTACACAGATGGATACATAAAGCGCGGATCAATGTCAACATTGGCATACACAGCGCAAAGAATGGGGAAAACAATGCAAGAGGACAGTGACGTTCACCAGGCAACTACGTCAGGCACGACCATGGAGATAGCCGCTGCTTCTCGAGCACTAGCATAGACAGCAGAGCAAACAGACGGACATAAAGTAATTGTATCAGACTCAACGAACATACTTCAGAAGACAGCAATATGCTGTATGCGATTTGAATGGGTAAAAAGCATTCGAAAATTGCACTTAACCTACTACACCTGGATGTGCACACCTGGTCATGCTAGCGTAAAGGGCAATGAGCGAGCCGACCAACTGATAAGCAAGGCATGTGGGAAGAAGCGTGGATAGTCAGATAACATCAACCCTGTACGGACTGGGCTAGTGGATATTGACGAATCTGACACTAACATTATTGCGTGACATGGGAGTAAAGTATTGAGAAGCACGTCAATGCCGCCTTCGAGGCTGAGATAAGACACATTATAACCAACCTCTGGTTTGAACAATCGGTAGAAATGCCTTGGAGTGGCTGCTGTATCTACTGAACAAGTTTGGAATCTATTTCTCGAAATTGCCTGTAAGATAGCAATAATTTTGTTCCTTAAAAAAAATTTTTTTTTTAGTAATTCAGCTTTTGAATATCAACGACGCACAAAATATTGCTATTCTCAAGTCCCTAGACGCCCAGGGCTGTTTTAGTCAGCCAATTCATTATATCTTTTTTGAACTGTTGTAAAAAAGTAGAATTACATTTTAGATTTTACAGTCTTCTTCTTCTTTCCTTTACTACTGGAATCCTTCGCGGGGTCAGGACTGAAAGAAATCTCTGGAGCAGGCCCTTCTGTTCGCTTCATATAAGGTACTTTTCAGTGTCTCTGATATTTCTGCGGTCCACATTCTGCGCTGTCGACCTCTGTCTATGTTACCGTTGTTTCTGTATAACACTGCTTTCTGTGGTGCCCTGTCTGATGCCAGTCTTGTGACATGGCCAAACCATTTAATTTGCTGTCTACCCTTTATATTCAGTATTGGTTCTCTGCTGACACTCCTCCTGATATTATCGTTCCTAAGTCGATCTTTCCTCGTTACACCTAGCCTAGAACGGAAATATTTCATTTCGGTCGTGACTATTTTCCTTCTGTCTTCTGAAGACAGTGTCCATGTTTGATATTGATTGATAGTTTTGTTAAGAATATTGCGTTAAAAAGTGTTCTTTTAGTGTTTATATTCCCGTTCTTACATTTCAAAATAGGTGCCATTTGTCATTTAGCATAAAACTTGATTAGCTTTACTTCATCTTTGCTGGGTTTCTTTATTAATTCTTCCGTCTTCTTATATGATTTTACAGTTAACTTGTCAGTTTCAAGTTCACTTTTTTTTAGTGTGTCATTTATGTTTAATCGTAAACATTTCTCAAATATGTATCAATTAATATTTTCCTTCAGTCTCCATTTGACCCCAGAGTGTAAATTAACTGTACCGCAAATTATAAGATAGTAGACACAATTGGACACTGCAATGTATTAGTTGCCATTACAGAGATACCTAATGTGTATACGCCAGAGACTACAACAGAAAATAACATGGGCAACCTGAGTATAATTTAGCGGATATATTCACATTACGAAGTCAAGTTTTCATACACACTTCGACTAAATTCATTCACGGCATATGTTTTAGTAGACTTCTATGCTTTCTCAAGCACTTAACCTACAACTTAACTTTAGCACCAAATTTATTTTCCTGGCAAATGCCTCATAGATGTATAATTTTCTGTCGGCTGTGTTATTTAGGAATTAATATGAAAAGATTCAGAGAGTAACAGAGAGTAACTCAACGGATATACAATCAGACAGTTACTGGTGCCATCGTAATTTGAACTATTTGTTTGCTGCTGAAGATTGGGATAGAGCGCTTATGGGGGTGTCCTGTGTGCTACGATGTGGATTCTTAATTCAACATTCAGAGAGTGAGAAAAAAAAATGAAGATGGCTAGACATTACTTTAGTAAGCAACACGATATTACATACGTAATTTTTTTTTTGGGGGGGGGGGGGGATTTAAAAAAAAAGAATCGACTTAACTCCACATGAAGTTCCTATCCAATGTTAAATGGTCTCTCTCCAAAGAGCAACAAATCTTGTTTAGGGAATACACACAAAGCAAGAAGACAATGGAAACAATTGTCTTTTTTGCCCTGGACTACCCGACATAGCTCTGTATGTGCTGAGAGTTACCCACAAGGCACGAATTCAGTAGCTTCAGCGACGATACCCGGTGTCTCCAGACAAACCGCAGAAATCAAGTGGACTGACCACATAGCCACAGAGAATCGAACCTTCCGCCACTAGATTGTAGACAAATCACAATAATTGCGATTTGGTGCCAACGACTTTACGTCAGCGAGTACAATATACATGTGCACATACAAATAAACATAATAAACTACGTAAAGCATGTTGTGTTCATATAACAAAAAACATAAAAAACTAGGCAAAACATGTTGTGTTCATATAACAATAAACATAATAAACTAGGCAAAGCATGTTGTGTTCATATAACAATAAACATTATAAACTACGCAAAGCATGTTGTGTTCATAAAACAATAAACATTATAAACTACGCAAAGCATGTTGTGTTCATAAAACAATAAACATTATAAACTACGCAAAGCATGTTGTGTTCATATAACAATAAACATTATAAACCACCATAAGCATGTTGTGTTCATATAACAATAAACATTATAAACTACGAAAAGCATGTTCTGTTTATATAACAATAAACATTATAAACCACGCAAACCATGTTCTGTTTGTATAACAATAAACATTTTAAACCACGCAAAGCATGTTGTGTTCGTGTAACAAAAAAGATTATAAACTACGCAAAGCATGTTGTGTTCGTGTAACAAAAAAGATTATAAACTACGCAAAGCATGTTGTGTTCGTGTAACAAAAAAGATTATAAACTACGCAAAGCATGTTGTGTTCGTGTAACAAAAAAGATTATAAACTACGCAAAGCATGTTGTGTTCGTGTAACAAAAAAGATTATAAACTACGCAAAGCATGTTGTGTTCGTGTAACAAAAAAGATTATAAACTACGCAAAGCATGTTGTGTTCATATAGCAATAAAACATAATAAACTACGCAAAGCATGTTGTGTTCATATACAAATAAACATAATGAACTAGGTAAAGCATTTTATGTTCATTTAACAGTAAACATAATAAACTACGTATAGCATGTTGTGTTCATATAAAATGAATTAAAGCATTCTTTACCACACCCTCAGGTGTATTGGACATATAGGACCTGGCCTATAATTTAGACACCAATCGACAAGCTTTGTGTCGCAACTGCATGTGTTTAAAAGAAAAAAATCAAGGGGTTCGCCGATGGTGCTACGGGGTTTCTTCTTTGTGCAACTCTCACAGGGTGACTAACCATTCAATGAAATAAGACTGGGCACCACAGAATAAAATCAGGCGCGGGTAATCGATCCTGACGACTATAAAGTTTAGATTACACAGACGACCAGCAGAAAAACTACACAACAAAAACGTTGAGCAATATAACGTGATTGCTGTTTACTTATAAATATCAGGGAACGGAGTGGTAATTTATCAGAATTTATTAACGTTATGTGATCGGTCCTTATAGCTGAAGTAATAGCACTGGAATTAATAGGACAAAACATGACAAGTTTTACTGATTTTTGTATTTAACGAGCTCAGTTACCGCAAAGTGATTTCACAAATGACAATATAAAAACCTTGATTAAATAGCCATGAGAACTAGGACTGATCTGAGTTTAAGGCGCGCTAGCTTTTAGCTTCTTTAACAAAAAAGATGTCGAGACTGAGTTAACTTGGCGACAAATGAAGTGAATGCTAGCCGTATTTTGTTACCCGATGCTGACGTCACGCCAGTACGATCATGCTAGGTTGTCATGACCCTTTGAAAAAAACGCTGATTCGTTCTTTTCACATTATTTTGTAAATGGTGAAACACACACACATGCACACACTTATATACACAGACACACATACACGCAAACACACACACACTCGCACACTAGTACTGTATGGTCTTGAGGCATTCTGTCCGCCTCGAGTGCTAGAGGTTCCGGGTTCAATCCCCAGTAAGGGCTGGGATTCTTTAACGTGGTTTGGGATTTCTAGTAATTGCCCTTGGTCTCTGGGTAGTGAGATCGGACGCCCGTGTGCATTGTTGCGCACAAAAAAAAATCCCTAGGCAGTTGGAAATCAAAAAGAGTAGCTTAATGGCTCTGCTCGTGCAAAACTTGGAGTAAAAAAATAAATCTACTCAAAATATTTCAGGAATCTCTCCGGTGCTACAGAGCCTGTGCACTCTGCTGAGCTTCTTCTGGCTCACACTTAAGTTAAAAGAAGAACGGAGCACTTATAGGTTACTATCCGTGTGCAATGATGTTGATCCGTTGCTCAAACTTAAAACCTTACACACACACATGCATAAAAACGCGCAAGCGCGCACTCACACCAATTCTCACACATCCCAACCATATGCTATAGTAATCTCTACTTTTTTAACAGTGACACACATACACACAAACATACGCACACACCAATTTCCCTAACCACACAACCTTACGCATGCTCCAATCATAGTGTAGGGGAAAATGTTACTAGGGTATTCTTTGTTTGTTTTCACTGTAAAGTTATATGAATTTTACCACAAGAAAGAAAGAAAGAAAGAAGGAAGGAAAAAAAGAAAGAAAGAATGACAGAAAGAAAGAATGAAAGAGATAATCATGAAGAAGAAGATGGATATGATGAAGAAGAAAAGAAGAAGACGACGACAAAGAAAAAGAAAAAGAAGAAGAAGAAGAAGAAGAAGAAGAAGAAGAAGAAGAAGAAGAAGAAGAAGAAGAAGAAGAAGAAGAAGAAGAAGAAGAAGAAGAAGAAGAAGAAGAAGAAGAAGAAGAAGAAGAAGAAGAAGAAGAAGAAGAAGAAGAAGAAGAAGAAGAAGAAGAAGAAGAAGAAGAAGAAGAAGAAGAAGAAGAAGAAGAAGAAGAAGAAGAAGAAGAAGAAGAAGAAGAAGAAGAAGAAGAAGAAGAAGAAGAAGAAGAAGAAGAAGAAGAAGAAGAAGAAGAAGAAGAAGAAGAAGAAGAAGAAAATACACATCATATAAGCGGGGGGCAAAACGTGGGATGTTAAGCCAATATTTCATCTGAGAGACCTTCAAACAAGAGCCAATAGGACAGCATAACAAAAGCCACTTTGTCACTTACAGAAGTGCACTGGTACTGACACGATTCGGTCGATCACAGGAAACAATCCTTCGAATACTAGAAATAGAATTATCGTGTCCAGAAATCAATGCAGTGCCACAGTTCTGCATGCAGAGGTACGATATCATGTAATGTTAGGCAGCAAGATACTTCTACACTATCTATCTATCTATCTATCTATCTATCTATCTATCTATCTATCTATCTATCTATCTATCTATCTATCTATCTATCTATCTATCTATCTATCTATCTATCTATCTATCTATCTATCTATCTATCTATCTATCTATCTATCTATCTATCTATCTATCTATCTATCTATCTATCTATCTATCTATCTATCTATCTATCTATCTATCTATCTATCTATCTATCTATCTATCTATCTATCTATCTATCTATCTATCTATCTATCTATCTATCTATCTATCTATCTATCTATCTATCTATCTATCTATCTATCTATCTATCTATCTATCTATCTATCTATCTATCTATCTATCTATCTATCTATCTATCTATCTATCTATCTATCTATCTATCTATCTATCTATCTATCTATCTATCTATCTATCTATCTATCTATCTATCTATCTATCTATCTATCTATCTATCTATCTATCTATCTATCTATCTATCTATCTATCTATCTATCTATCTATCTATCTATCTATCTATCTATCTATCTATCTATCTATCTATCTATCTATCTATCTATCTATCTATCTATCTATCTATCTATCTATCTATCTATCTATCTATCTATCTATCTATCTATCTATCTATCTATCTATCTATCTATCTATCTATCTATCTATCTATCTATCTATCTATCTATCTATCTATCTATCTATCTATCTATCTATCTATCTATCTATCTATCTATCTATCTATCTATCTATCTATCTATCTATCTATCTATCTATCCATCTAATCTGTGTGTGTGTGTGTGTGTGTGTGTGAGTGCGTGTGTTATAAAAATGTTTAAAATCCTGTGTCACATTAACAAATTTGATCTATACATTCATGTAGCAAGCAGCACTCGACGAGTGACGTTCTCAACATCACATCCACCGCTTATATACTAGTAAGGACATTTTTGTTTTTTGTCTGGACAGAAAAAGCGCGCTCAAAACTGTTCCTAACTCGTTTGGCAACAAAACAGCAACATGGAAGGCTGCTGCACAGGACCGTCCTGGATGGCGTACATCCCTCAGGTATGGTGCATCAGCCTGCCAGGTAGCGGAGATTGCACAAGCAGAGAAACGGAGGCAGACTAGAAAGAACCGTATCGCTATTCCTACACTTTCTGCGTCTTCCCCCTTGTTGTCCGCAATGCTCAAGAACTTTCCAAGCTCAGATTGGACTAATTAGCCACCTCTCTTACTCATAATCATTGATCACTACTACTTTGGATGAAAAGTGGTCTTCATCGCTCTTGACAGACGAACAGTAGTGAGGACATTGGGATATTGTATGGTAGTCATTTGAAGCTGGGCTGTCGTGAGAACCAAGATGAATTGTGAACAAACTCCACATCGATAAGGATTTAAACCTAGACCGTCTAGCTGGTAGGCTGCGGCGTCTTCTCTACTCTCTATAGCAAAAGTTTCGTTCGGTTTTATATCTTCTCCTGTTATAGCAAAAGTAAGAACGGCGGCAGAATGGTGGTTAGACAGTTTGTCTGGTGATCTGATGTTCCTAGATCCAGTGTCTGATTTTGTCATTAAGTGATTCATATGAGTCGTTGCTGGAACTGTGAAGTTCTGTGCACTGTGCAATTCTCTCTGTTGAGAACAGGGGATGCTTTTCTATTGTGCCCAACGGAGTATGTGTTGTAAGCTGCAGATTAAGAAATGGCAAGTGACTTAATGAAGACAATAGATAATATTAAAGCATTTATAAAGATGCAAGCAGGGCAGAAAGATCTTCGATTTGTCTTAGGAGATAGAAAGTGAAGATAGGGATAGACGAGCACTTGAGTCATTTCAAAATTCTCCTGTGTGTGCAGTTACTTTCATATTTGTCCCAGGGCATGCAGGCGTTGTTGGTAATAAGAGAGCTGATAGACTGGCAGGTACTGCATTAACTTAAGATGGCCGGCCCATGGATCACGCAGACATTGTCATTGCCCTTAGAGAGATAGGACGTCCTGAGAATTTTGGAAGCAACGTGTCCACATCACTGCTAAGAATACGCGAATTGGGAGTAAAGATCTGCACAGCCAAACATGAGAAGTACACTGGACGCACACTAAGTCTTGTTAACCAACATAGGACTGGTACTATTAACCGCACGACGCTGATGAATATGTTGAGAGGGGAATCTGAGCGCCTATGGATGTATCCGGAGTGCTGGGAAAATAATCTAACTCATAACTCATTACTCAGACAAGCACTAACAATGAATGGGCTGGTACTAAGCGAATTCGGGAAAGAATAAATAAATGACCGTGGAAGAAGACTGATAGAACTTGCCAGTAATTACAAGTTAACCATCATTGTTCCCCACAAAACGTTCAGAAGAACAACGTGGCATGCACCGAAGACAGAAACAGACAAACAAGTGATTATTTACTTGTTCCAAAAAAGTACAAAAATGACATTGCCAAAGCAAAAACAAAGAGTTTTTCGGAAGCTGACGTTGGCAGTAACAAAGAAATTATTCTCAAACTCAAAAATAACTACCAGTCAACTGCTATACTCAACTGAGATTTGGTCTGAAAACAAAACTGCAAAATCCTGAAATTGCAGAGCTCTTCAGAGCAACTAAAGGAGATAAATTTGCCGTTTCAAATCTCATCAAAGAAGATGGGATTTCCCTTCTTCTTCTTCTTTCGTTCGCCTGAAATAAGTTGTCCATATCAGCAATTTTATCTGTATGAATTTCATTGTCGTTGTTAGTTAATTCAATGGTCCATAGAGTTTACGTTCCACTGTTGTTCTTTCTGGCCAAAAAGTTTGCCTTAATGTGTCAAATTCGGTGCAGTCCTGGAGTACATACTCTGCTGTCTGGGGCATCTCTTCACAGCTGCACATGGCTGATACGCCCATCTCAAATTTTGTGTACATGTGCTACGTAATCGGTTGTGACTTGTTCTAAGGCGGAAGAAAATGACTTGTTCTGATCTGTCCATAATAAAATAGTCATCTTGTGCTGGGTCTGGTGGTTTCCTGAACGATTTAATTATTCCTTTCTTTTAGTGGTATGTGATCGGTACATCTGGCTGAAGTTTTGTCGCAACTTTCCCTGCCAGTTGATCAGCTTTCTCATTTCCAGGCACTCCGAAATGGGACGGTATCTATTGCATTACAAATCTTCGCTGAAGGCTGAGTTGTGTCAGCAGTTTTTGCAATTCTGGTAGTTTCCTAGACTGGAGTGCTTCAAGTACGGATTTTGCATTACCACATACTGTGAGTCAAAATTGGTATTTAGCAGTTTCTCTGCTGCTATCTTGATAGCCTGCGTTTCTGCATCATAGTTATGGCAGTTCTTCCGGTTTGGTACGCCGGACTTATCCCTAGTACCGTCTGGGAATTCTATGTACACTTCAGCACCACCATTTTTAACTGCACTTTGTGCGGGCCCATCTGTATAGACTCAGACCCATTGTTCTTGTGGGTATTCTTCATCAATATAACTGAGGGTAGCCATTCTGCGTTGTATACTATCTTGCTCTTTCTTTTCAAATATTCCTTTTACATTTGTCTGGATTTGTACTGTCAGTTTGCATTTTTCTCTCCATGGGGTTTGTTCTGGAATACTTTTAAGTGGACAACCAATTTCTGGAAGGTCAGTACATAACGGTGTCTCCTGTCAAAATATATACACCTTTTAAATACAGTGCTGACCGCTTAAGGCTATCCCAGCAATTTTTCTATCTTGAATTCTTATCTGGATGAGAGGAAATTCCGATAAGAAGTACTATTTAATGGGTCCCGGTGAGTTTTCCTTATCATGTCTGTGCTTTATATGGATTAAAAAAAAATATATTGCCTTTTAATTTTTATCGAAAGAAAAAAAATGAAGAATATGTCTGCAAACTCGCTAAAATTATATTATATAATACTATTAAAAAATTGTGAACATTTTAAAAGAATACATAAAACTATTAAAAGAACATTGCATGTGCGAAAGAAACTATTATTAAGGTCCCTAGACATTGTCGGGGCCTAAGCTGTAGCTTATTTAGCATTACCCTAAATCCGACAGTGCATGCACACACCCGTTATGTTGTGTTATCACAATCGAGGTCCTTGCACACTAGGCATCCCTGTGTGTGGGCTCAGTCCTTCGATGCAGCAGCCCTCCAAGGTACTGAATGTTCACATGATGAATTAGTTATGTTATCTCCTTTCTGTACCTCGAAGACGACGTAAACATACTTTGCCAAGCTTAACCCCTCGGTCATGTAGACGTATTAACGTCAGAGAAATGCCATTATTCACCAACCAATTCTTTGCAACGTTGATAATACCAGCTCTGCCAATGCGTCTTCCCGTTTAATTGGTGCATTACTTTCCAACTGGTCATCTCTAAAGGGCCGCGTTAGAGCAGTTGATTGGAGACTTGCTTTCAAATTTAGCTGCGACATGCTACAGCCCTCAGCCGGTGTTCAAAAACGGACGGTTCCCGAGGTTCACCCAGCCTCTATGTAATGACACTCTAGGGTAAATGGAGGAACGTCGCTGCTGCTAACGGAGTTGCATGCGGACGGGAACACAGGCGGACGGTTTCTTTTTAGCTGTCCGTACTGGTGGCTGAGTACTTATGGTTTATAACTGTGTGCAATGACACTGGTTCACATCTCCCGACTTTACATTTTACATTTTTAGTCAGCTTTTTCATTGCCATCTACTCCTGCATATGCCAGGTGTGTAGATCTAAACTATGGAGGTTAATTGTGATTTCCTAATGCTTTCTACCTATTCAGAGTGTAAACTACCTATTACACAAACACACACATAATCACACACAAACAAACACACTCTACCTCAAAAATTACTAAACCTCGCTTGTAGCATAGTGTCATTATTTAACCCTTTAGCCCTAATAAGTTTTAAAATGATAAATCCTTAAAAAACTGCTTACACATTTATTGTAATATTTTATATTAAACATTTTAAACAACAACCTTTAAAAGGCAGAACAGGTTAACGTACACCTGTTCAGGACTGAAACAATTTAAGAAATGATTTTAGACAAAAATTTGAATATACATCATTTGATTCTTTTAATAATGGCGTAGATATACTCCAGAGAACTGGTTTGACAAGATCTGTTTTTGCGTATTCGTCACTGTCCGTTCCAGGATGCGATGATGGTCTCAAGTGTCACTGAGCCCACTTCAGAAATAGCGGTCTGCATTTTCTCTGGCAGATCCTAATTCAGTTTAGGAAGACGGAACCGGAAATGACTCCATTTCAATATATGGACACGGAGGAATGGTTTTATCGTTTCAAAAACAGAAAGAATAAGCAACAGCTGACACTAAACTGAGATTTTCACTTAGTAACAGATTTCGCTCTTTTATAAGATTGAGATTTCAAGCGAGTAACATATTTCTCTTTTATAAGATTGGGATTTCTAGCGTAGGAAAGGATGTCGCCGATCAGATTTGGTCGCAAAGTAGAAAGCTGTATAACTGGCATTTCGAACGGTGGGTTGGC
>CAJHNH020000354.1:222500-240000 GCA_905116865.2 Candidula unifasciata
CAAACAAAGAAACGCACAGATAGAGGACTAATTTAGACTCCATATGTAGGCTGACACAATAATGCGTTTTTGGAAGGATCAAAATACATGCTTGATTATTTTGCTATGTATTTGTATGGCTGTACGAATTTCTCTTTATTTGTATTGTGTATTTTAAGTAATCATCTTCTGTAGGTTTCATATTCTCATGCGTATGTTCTTCACACCCACGTCCGATTAAACAACCATCATTGGCGTTATCCAAATAGAATAAACAACAGGATTTTTGCGATCTTGTTCTTAGTTTTGATTGCATTCTCCGGACAGTTCTCTGAAGTTCCTATTCTGAAAGCCTGTTGTTGTTGTTGCTTCTGTCTTGTTTCATTTCTTCTTCTCCTCTTCCTCCTCCTCCTACATTAAGATATGCGTAGATCGACGTAGTTCTTCTTCTTCTTCCATACATTTAACGTTGCGTGTCCACTTTTCGACTTTCCTCTTGTTCTAGAACTTCAGATTTGCAGACAATTGTTTCCTCACCTCTCATTGAGAGGCACTCTGATTTCGAAATGTCCAAATATTACCTCCTACGACATGTTTGGTTGGTTGCAGCGGATCTATTTTCTCTCCACCCTCTCCCCCCACCAAGTATACACGTAAAGAACCCTATTCTACATTGCTAGCGCTATCTGGGTAAATGGTGCTATACCTACAGTTTACAGAAACATAGGTATTCCCGGCCGGATGCGGTCAACATCACGCTGGCCGCCTTAACTTTCCATTCTAGGTTGGGTTGACCTGGAAACCAAAGTCATTTTTCTAATTTAAAAAAAAAACTTCTGAATTGAACCCACGACATTAGGGCTAGCAGGCGGAGTGTCTAGCTGCTACACCACTGTGGCTCCCTTACCCTTTAATGTTTTGTTACCATTTGTTTTGTTGAAGGTACTAGCTTACTATTTAATGTCGAAGTCCTTAAGCTGACGAATACTTCCATATCTCTCTAGCATACAGTACTTCCACCACTTCTTCGTTTGTCGTCTCACTGATACCTGTTTGTAGCCCGGTGACGTGGTTTTGTCGCCTCACTGATACCAGGCTGTAGCACTGTGTCGTGATTTTGTCGTCTCACTATACTAGGTTGTAGCCCGGTGTTGTTGTTTTGTCGTCTCACTGATACCAGGTTGTAGCCCGGTGTCGTGGTTTTGTCGTCTCACTGATACCAGTTAGTAGCCCGGTGTCGTGATTTTGTCGTCTCACTATACTAGGTTGTAGCCCGGTGTCGTGGTTTTGTCGTCTCACTGATACCAGTTAGTAGCCCGGTGTCGTGGTTTTGTCGTCTCACCGATACCAGCTTATAACCCAGTGTCGTAGTTTTGTCGTCTCACTAATACCAGGTTGTAACACGGTGTTGTGGTTTTGTTGCCTCACTAATACCAGGTTGTAGCCCGGTATCGTGGTTTTGTCGTCTTACTGATACCAGGTTGTAGCTCGGTGTCGTGGTTTTCAGTCTTTGTGTTGCCCTTCTTGGGTGGGTTGAGTGTTGAACCTTACACACTTTTGTTGATTGAATTTGTAAATATTATTTACATATTTCTTGTGATTTTAAAGAGCTGCCTTACACCATCTGCTGATTGCGCAATATAACAGTGTTTCTATTCTTTTCTTCTGCCCAGGATATTAACACTTTTTTTGTAAAATGCCACATCTCCACTGCGTTCAGTGTCTTTACGTTCCATTAAAAATTGTTCATTCATGTAGAAAATACAGAATATTTCCAGAAGCAGATTTGCGTATACGTCTTGATATATGGATGTTTCATAATGTTGCTTATTCTGGCACGGCTTTTTTTGGGAGGATTAAATATGATATGATGTCGAATGTCGATTACTCTGTAAAAAACAACAACAACAAATGTGTTGTTTTAGCAACATATTTCTGATTCACCAGTGATGTGACGGAGATATTGTGCTGATGATGGTGATGAAGATGGTAATAATGAGGGTGACAGTTAAGACAGACAGACAGACTGACGTCTTCTTATTCTCACAACCATGTTTGTCTGTGTGTTCTCAGAAAGTTCCCACAAGACATCGGATCGATTTCACAGCTACCAAAGGCGAAGTGACTCTATTGTTCCGGCTATGTCCATGCACGTGGAGACGAGAGATCCGATTGTCTTGCCTGTGAGGAAAACATTGAGTCTCAGCAAGAGAGACATGATAGTGTCTGTAAATATTCAGAAATAAATTAATGAGCATACGCGGGTGCGGTGGATAGTTTTACAGATTCAGTTAGCGCTATAGTGCGTTTCAAAACGCATGCCATCACACTGTAAGAGATATCTCCAAACCTTCTGTACAGATCATAACAATTTTTTTTACAGATAGTTTTAAATTTTATGTGTCCATAAGATTTTGTAATTTACAATTCCAAAGGTACCGCAGTTTTCTTGAATCGGCGAATTGCGTTGATCTTTGTTGAACTAATAATTTGTTTTCGTCTAGAAAAAATTAAATATGCAGGTGTGGAAATTGTCTGGAAATCTGTTCAAATGTACAGCGATGCCTGGTGACTATCTTGATAACCTATCGCGCATAAAATGAAAAATTTTGTTTATTTATCTCCCGGGAGGCTTATGCTAGAGATACCCACCTGAGAGTAAAACAACTGTTAAACGTATGCACTTTTATGCTTTGAAAATTTACGCTAGTACGTAACTCAGTTACCTGTAACCATGCTATTTGCTTTCTTTGAATCGATTTCTGGTTTTATTTTTATGTGTGAAAAAAGATGTTTGGTTACACGCCAACGTATAATAACTTACACAGCAAGAAGACACAGTTAAACATTTTCAAAACTGGGCAGCACTTCTGGAGCGGACTGCAGTTATCTAGACACTGAAACTTTAGATATCCATATCCTTCCATAATTTTTACCAAGACAGAACATTTAAAAAAATATCCCGATATTTATAAGTCTGTTTTATCACAGCTATGCAGAAGTATCAGGTGGATGTTGGTTTTTAAAGCTGTATATTGAATTTTAGCATTCGACTATCCTACTATTGTTTAGGGTCCTACATGGTCTCTAGGCATAGTGACTGCCTCGAGTACTAGAAGTTCCGGGTTCAATCCACGGTAAGGGCTGGGATTGTTTCACTTAAACTTGGACTTCTAGTATTTCCCTTTGGTCTCTGTGTGGTGAGATTGGACTCCCCTGTGCATTGTTGCTCATGTAAAAAATCCCTTGTCAGCTGGAAATCGAATGGAGTAGCTTAGCGGCGCTGCCCGGGCTAAATTGAGTTTCAAAAATCTACCTAAAGTATTCCAGGATCTTCGCCGGTGCTACAGAGCCTGTGCACTGTGCTGAGCTTCTTCGAACGAAGACTTGAGTTAGAAGAAGAACGGAGCACTTATGGGTTACTACCCGTGTGCAATGTTGAACCGTTGTAAAACTTCAAAATTCACTACTGGTTTTTTTTGTGTGTGTGGTCTATGACCACAGGCAGTCTGATCGTAAGTATAGTGTACAACAGTCACAGAATATGTCTTTAAACCCATGTTTAAAAAATGTAATACAGGCACTGCAACGTTACACAGAATCATCTTGATCTGTTGAAATCTGGTAGTTAGTTTGGATTATTATTTTCTTTGTTGCCGTACTTTTCTCTACGTCCCATTACCTTTTGTCCCAGATGGCCGTGTCTCTTTATTTGAATATGTTATCAGTACAAATAAACTATTTGCGTCATGCCAAAACACCCGGGGAGGCTAACACGGGCAGCAAATGCCTGAAAAAAAAAAAAAAAGGATGTCAGCAAAAAAAGTGGAAATATTACAGCCATGCAGTAAACACGCCCAGCTCAAGTAAATTTTGGTTTAATGAACAAAGAAAAAATAAAAGATGCCACACAGCTGACACATTTGCTTGTAGTATATTTCTATCAAATCTTGTGCAGCTCAGTTAAAAAAAAAAATTAAATAATAACTAATTTTAAGAAGAAAAAGGAAAAAAAAAACAAAGAATCTGAAAAAAAAAAAGCATTGATGTTTGCATAATCTGAAAGATTAAACAAAATCAAAACTAGACAATTGATTTCTTTGTTTTATATCACTCGTCATACGTTGGAGTTTGTAACACACAAAATCAGAACTATCGTTTAATTAAAATCGGTATCAAACTTCGACTTGTGAAAATCAGCGTCCTCTCAGTGCTTTTTAGCACTGAGAACTGTTAATTTTCCAATCCTCAAGAAACAAACAGAGTCAACAAGTTATTGTTAGTGATGAGACTTCGGCACAAGTAACATCGGCTGGCACCACGTCTACGCAAGCATCCATACTACTATACTCTCATACGACTGGAGTCATCAGCCTTCACATATAGTCAATAAGAGCACGACCTCCGTAGCTCCAGAGAAGATTCCCAAACATTTCTGTAAAAATTGCAGATGGCGCCACCGCGAAACGAACACACAACCTTCAGAGCGCCAGGCAAACGGCTTGACCACTTCGCCATGGAGACCCCCTCCCCCACCCCACTTTATTAGTAAAAAGAGTAGACCCACTGGCCTTAGAAACTAGAAACGGACATGTTGTCAAGGGATGACAGTCGGGGACTTGTTGAAATTGGATGTGCGAGTGTGAAAGGTGCAGACAGTGCAGATATCGCTGCCTAGCTGTAAACCGCATGCAGCGTGATATTCGCCCTTTTAAGGACGAATGAAGGAAAAGAAGAAAAGAAGATTTCGAATATCATCACTTCCTAAGGGGGCATAATTATATGAATTGTCTATTCTATGGCGTTTTGTATCAATTACTAAGTACATTATATACGTCATTACCGACTAACGACAGAGACGTGACATAACGTACTGCCTTGGGGATGTGGTAGAAGCTTCACAAAAGACACAGACACGTTTTGAGAGATGCATGGCTTCATCGATACACGTTCTTCAACTATCTATCATTTTGTATAGTTACAGTACAACCCAACCTTCTCAGTCTATTTAAAAAAAGGAAAACCATTTTTATGCCAGTGGGCATATCAGGGCGGGGCATTTTATGCCCGATTCATATTTTGTGTAGACCAAAGGCACTCAATGTATCATATGGTTAACATCACTGCGGTCGCTTTTACTTTCCCTGTTCTTTTTAAAGGCAGTGAGCTAGGTCATTAAAAAATGCTAATTCAAATTAAATGTGACCACAAAACTTTTCGGTCTAATGTCTTGCATCTTTGGTCGCTGCCTCATCGTCACTCATCGTCCAGTTATCAAATTTTTAAATGCCCTGCTTTCTCTCTCTCTCTCTCTCTCTCTCTCTCTCCCTCTCTCTCTCTCTCGTGCGCGCTTTCTCTCTCTTTCATACTTCTCTTTTTTTGATACATATTCTCTTTCTTTCTTTGTCTTTCTTAGCGTTTACCGGCTGTTAACTCCGATGGAAAGTTCTGGTTGTTCGTCAACATCTTGACGTTAGTTTTGCTCCAGAATTTGATACACATTCTCAAAGAGTTCCACTGTTCTCTTTTCCATCGCCAGGGGCAGTAACATGTCGGGTATGCGTCACCAGTACTGAAAAAAACATATACAGTGATTAGAGTCTTCATGCGAACAGCTCTTGGTGGCTTTCACATACGATGTCTAAAATGAATAAGTTACATTAAGGGGCAGGAGAAGATCACAAACACTAAAGTATTAGAAAAGGTGGGTGTCACAACCGCTTCCTCCCGTGTGGGTTCTAGTACCCCATCGTGGGGGAAACAAGAATAGACCCACTGCCTTCCAGTCAAGCATGTCGTTAGAGTCGACTACTTTGGGGCTTTCTTCGAAATCAGAGTGCATCTACCTGAGAGGCAAGAAACCGATAGTCTGCACACACAAAAGTAAGATCTACTAAATGGATGTGCTTGCAACACTCAGGTTCTGAAACAAGACTAAAATCTAGAGATGGACGAACCGCTAGAGTTTAAAGTTGGTGAACAAGAGGAAGAAGAAGAAGAAGAAGAAGAAGAAGAAGAAAAAGAAGAAGAAGAAGAAGAAGAAGAAGAAGAAGAAGAAGAAGAAGAAGAAGAAGAAGAAGAAGAAGAAGAAGAAGAAGAAGAAGAAGAAGAAGAAGAAGAAAGAAGAAGAAGAAGAAGAAGAAGAAGAAGAAGAAGAAGAAGAAGAAGAAGAAGAAGAAGAAGAAGAAGAAGAAGAGAAGAAGAAGAAGAAGAAGAAGAAGAAGAAGAAGAAGAAGAAGAAGAAGAAGAAGAAGAAGTAGAAGAAGAAGAAGAAGAAGAAGAAGAAGAAGAAGAAGAAGAAGAAGAAGAAGAAGAAGAAGAAGAAGAAGAAGAAGAAGAAGAAGAAGAAGAAGAAGAAGAAGAAGAAGAAGAAGAAGAAGAAGAAGAAGAAGAAGAAGAAGAAGAAGAAGAAGAAGAAGAAGAAGAAGAAGAAGAAGAAGAAGAAAAAGAAGAAGAAGAAGAAAAAGAAGAGAATAGGAAGAAGTATAACCGTTATCTCAATACTCAATCTTCAGGGGCTCAGAAGAGTGGATCACATTTGGGGAAGAGAGTAGGGTAGAGCCCTATGGTGACTTAGGAATGGGTAGAAGATGTTTAGATCGACCTCTGCTGCGACATACAGATGTGTGCAAGCGAAGCATGAATAATACAATGATTGAGATGCATCCGTTAGATCATGATGCCAGAGGCAGTATTCCATGGAAAGCTGGCGGGGTGGGGATGGGGAAAGGGGGGGGGGGTGGATCAGGAAGAGGACAGGGATACATGAGAAAATGACTACGGAAAGGTTTCGCGTTTGAGAAGAAACACATTAAATACATTCAGTGGCAACGATGAAGCTAAAACGCCACCTTCTGGATTCATCTGGGTAAAGAATCGACACCCCGCACTCAAAACAAGACCATGTTAGATCTCTCTCCCTCCCGCAACAGCCAGCAGTCTCCATACTCTGATAAAACCCGCTGTCAGCTTTCCCCGGCTCTCGAATGGTGCCCAGATCCTTTGCAGACACTCTCTGTTGAGTCATTCTCTAGAGGTACGGGTGTTCTTCTACTTTACTTGTTTCCTTGCCCTACAGACAAGAGATCACCTCTGCCCTGCAAATTTACAGTACATCTCAAATGGGACGCCCAGCCAACCTATCTGTTTATTTACAAACCCCCTTACATCGCCCGGGTAAATACCCATGTCAGTCTCATTATCTGCGACCGCTGGATCGATGCCACTCATTCCATGTATAGGAAACCTGACTCCACGTTTCTGAGTACGCTGTGCGAATCTGATGATATGACAGCTTGTGAGGCTGGGATCTTCTTTACTGATCAGAATGCTGCAGTTGCCCCCTCAACCTCCATTCTCATACTATATGTGGCATCATCACATCGTTAAGCTCTGCTCGGCCATTCCTCTTTACCCTTTCTTTTGTAACTATGCACCATCCACCCATTCTGCCCCTAGCCACGTATCTATCAGTGTATATAATCAAAATTCCTGGCCTAGATTGGTCCTCTATGGGCTAATGAATCTCAGCGTTTGCACGTCCCGCCCTCTTTCCCTGAAATTTTGTCCAATGTATTTACCACTTTAGGCAGCGCTTCTCTGTCCTGTGGTACCTTTACCCATGTTTCTCCCTGGCTCACCTCTTTAATGCTGCCCTTTTAAGTCTGGCACTCCTCACGACGTCCAATTTCATTTGAAAGATATGTTCTGTATCACTTGCCACTCTAAGATAGTACCTGGCTTACAGAATACTATGTCTGCCAGGAATGGCTAGCTAAACCAATATGTCTCATTGGTTCCTATAGCCTCATTCTGTGTGATTTCCGATTTCCCCCAGGCTTTGACACGGTAAGCATTCCCAGACTAAATTTAATGACTATCATAACAGAGGCACTCACTAACTATATAATATGCCTTGTTCTGCATCTACAGCAGCCATAACCTTTAGTGCATTAAGATTTCTCTTTGCCCTTAAAAGGAAAGCATAGAAGTGGTTTTTGAAACCCAGTCCTCTGCCACATGCAACAGCTAGAAATTTTAATGTTTTCCTGTTTCGCTACTTCTTCATGTATTGTGATCTTAGGGAGATCTGCTTTGACAATTATATTGTCCTTTTGACACCATTATATTGATGCCTTGTTTTGAGGTTTCTATTCTTTAATTGCTGAAAATACAACTGATTTTACAACAACTGCTAGATATTGTGGGGATGGACAGTGCTAAGAAAGGGCTTTAATTGACATTAAGATAACGGAAGTAATGGTTATATTAAAGAAAAAGATGATATGTGATATTTCAATTGAAGGAAACAGACTTAACCAAGTCAATAAATTCAAATATCTGGGAACAATCATATCATCAGATGAAAAATGTGTGAAAGAGATTAAAAGTAGAATAGGTCAAGCGAAAGCTGCGTTTCAGAAAGCGAAAAATATCTTATGCAATAAATCGCTCTCATTTATTGTCAGAAAGAGGGTGCTAAAATGTTACAAAGAACCTGTTCTGCTGTATGGCAGCGAATCTTGGAATGTAAACAAATTTGGAAGCAACCGAGATGTGGTTTCTGAGACGAATGTTACGAATACCTTACACGGCCAGAGTAAACAACAACGAATGCTTGAAAGAAGCTAATGAAAGTAGATCTCTATATACAACAATAAGAAAGCGACAAACACTGTTAGTTGGCCCCATAGTGAGAAGAGAGACTTTGGAGAACATCGTGACAACTGGAAAGATCTTCGGAAAAGTGGTAGATGCAGACCAAGAGAGATGATGCTGGATGGACTAAAACGATGGCATGGAGGGATATCACCAAGAAAGCTGTTCCGGGCAACTAGGGATCGTAATCTGTGGACACTCATGAGCGCGTACGCCAGTTGGCAGAGCCCATGATGATGATCCTTTAGTTGTGAAAGACTTTCCTTACTGTGAGCTTGTCTTGCAAATAATACTTGCCATTGCATAAGCTGCAAATCCCATGACTTCCTATAGCACAATATAACGCTATCGGTGTTCAGAAAGAAAGATGCCAAATACGAGCACAGAAAAGCCTAAAATCTGCTTGTCAGTAGCACAGCTCCAAAAACTTGAAACGCTTTCATTTTAAAGAAAACAATTCCCACGTTGAAATAATCTTTAACTTTAAAAGGGATGTTCCCCCTCCAGGATTCGGCGGGCGCTCTTACTGTGGGGAAAACAAGAACAGACCTACTGCCTACCCAATAGCATGTCGTGAGAATCGACTAAATTAGAGATTTCTTCAAAGTCTTACTGCATGTGCCTGAGACGCGTGGAACCAACAGTCTGCATACCGATGAGCTAGATCTGTGAAAGCGATATGCACTCAGCACTCAGATTCTGGAACAGGACTAATATCCAGAAGTTAAAGAACAACCAGAACTTTCAGCCAGAGTTTACAGCCAGTGAACGAGAAGAAGGAGAAAAGTTATATTACCACGTAATGCAAATAAATAAATATACTCAAGATTGTATAAATTATATACTTCAAGACGGCTGTAAATATATAATTCTGAGCTAATACACTATAACATAATTATGTGATTTAGTAAACACTACATTTGTCTGTAAAGTTTTCAAGAAAGAAAATGTCAGCATTTTGATGTTTCATTTTACCAGATTATTTTCTTAATCTGGGTCGGTTTGTTCATTAAATTCTAGGAAATAAATAAATAAATAAATAAATAAATGAATAAATAAATAAATAAATAAATATCTCAGCTAGTATGCGAAAAACCTTCACAATAAGACAGTAAAAAAAAAAGGGGGGGGGGGGGGGGGGGGGGGGGGTGCTACAAAGCATAATGGTAAAATTCTGGGTAAAGGTTCCAGTACGTCAGTTATATTTTGGATGGCAGTGGCGAGGGGTGTCGGGAGAAAGGGGGGGGGGGGGGGTAGGGTAGACCAACTGCTTCCTAATAAACATTTCTAAATGGACAAATTAGTTAGACTTTTGCTGAAATCGGACGTGTTGATTGGAAAAGCACATATATCGCTTCCTAGCCGTAAGGAACAACTTTCTAGGATGAACGCAAAAAAGGAAGTGATAAATTTGTAACAGCCTGAGTAAAAAAAGAACCGCAACACTTCATTCAGGATAATAGCAATCAATACAAACAAACGCGTAATGGAAATTATGATCATTTTATGTGATAAATCACGGTTCTTTGCGTTAAGTGCTGTGTACAGAATAACGGAAGACAGACCACCTTTTGAGAATCAGTTTTTATAGAACAGGGAATTCTGGCCTCTGTCAAGGCCTGAGATTTATGTGATTTATTTGACCGTTTTATTTGAAGCATCGGGGATGCTTTACGTGTTAATGACAGAACCATCGTTAATAGGGTAGACCGTGAATAAATTGGGTTTCCTGATAATGTGGCATGGGTGGAGAATTCGAGTTATTATTATGCCTTTCTTTATGAAAACGTTCATGGGTGCTTACGTTCTTTCTTTAATATATATATATATATATATATATACGCACACACACACATTAGAGTCTTTCGGTTACAGTGCCAGTCCTCTGATGGGTAATAAGACTTCTTGCAGTGTTTGATAGTCAATGAATATTTCTGTCATCCACATTGTGGAATGTAATTTTTAGTTGTTTTAATCCCACTATGGCCGTAACCAGGGGCCGCAACACAACCTAACAATTGAAAGCGGTTTCCGGAACCTCTACAATAGCGATGATCACCTGCATGATGGCACTTTGTGTTACGGGATGTTTATCGCTTTGTGAAACGTCCTAGTGTGGTAAAATTTATTACTAATTGATACTAACTTCTGTATATAGACCAGCAAACCACGTTTGAAAACACAGGCTCTCGTCGATTACCGAAGTCAAGCAACATCGGGCGCGGTTAGTACTTAAATGGTTGAGTGTTTATGAACACCACACACATACATTTCACATTTTTTTCTGACTACAACCAGAAAAGGCAAAGAAGTAGCCTCTCTGCTCTCATCCTCTTTCTATTCGTCTTTCTTCCTCGACTATCTCTCTTGTCTGTCTGTACTGTGTGTTTGTTTCATATAAAACAAAGTTATTTTTCTTTATATATATATATATATATATATATATATATATATATATATATATATGACTCGTTGAGTGTGAAGGTTCATGAGGCGGGAGAACTGGCAAGAGACCGAGTTTCTTTCAGGCAGACTGTGATGAGAGCGACGTTCTACAAAGGACTGACTGACTGACTGACTTTCTACCCCACCAGGACATCACACAAGCGATAAACACCCGATGACACAAAGTGCCACCATGCGGATGAGGATCACCGTGGAGAGGTCCCAGAAACCGCGTTCAGACAATTGGCCATATTGATGGCCTGCCTATATTGCGGCCCCTGGCAAAAGCCAGAGTGGGGCTTCAAATAACAAAAAAATTACGTCCTTACATGAAATATATATATATATATAACATACTCATCAGACTTGTATATAATTGCAATGTTTTACGTGAAGTGAAATCCTTTAATTTTGCAATGTCTAATGTTATTCATTTTAAAACTGCGTCTTTAGACAGTATGTTTGATACATTGCTAGGCAAGGCAAGATAAAACGGCGAATGTAAATCAAACTGAGTGGCCTGGATCTCTTTTTCTGCTCTTCACTCCTCTTCCACCCATTCTCGCCCTTTATTCGCCTGCTATGATTTTGTCCCTTTCTTTTTCTATTTTTTTAAAGTCACATATACGCTTGCAACATTGAATACTTACAAATGGCAAAACATGTAAAGAACACTAAACAAAATACGCACATCGCAGACGCTTGTATACATAAAACGCACAACACAATGTTACATACAGCTTGTATATACAGACTGTTTTTTTTTTAACACTTTATAAACTTATAAATTTTTTTTCATCCGGTGATCTGTATCCGACTGGTGGCACTTTGTGTCAGCGAGTGTTAGTCATTCGATGTGTGGTCCCGATGACACACCACAACCATCTCGACCCCTATCTTATAAGTTGCATCTGAAAAGAGGATGCTCGAAGTGACAGAGATTGTTGCTCTCATTATTAGTTCTCGTTATGCCTAGTGGCACGTGAGGCTTCAGAGAGGACTTTTCATGCTTTCCTGTCTGGTGCAATCTTCAGTGCAGTTTTCCATGTCAAAGATGCCGCACTCAGGTCACTTTCCATCGTTCGTCTCCATGTTGTTTTTGGGCGCCCATTTTTTTCTCTTTCCCTCTTGTATCCATATGAGAGCTGTTTTGGCAGGTAAATCAGGATTCATTCTCATAATGTGGCCAAGCCATTTCCATCTTCCAGGTCTGTTCAAGAGGTCGGAGAAGTGTTTAGTCCACTGCATGTCTTGTTTTTGTTCTGTGGTAAGCAGTCTGCCTTGATTATCTCTGATGGGTGTGCTGTGATAGTTGTTTCTGTTTCCGCAAATTTGCTGGGTAATTTTGTGTAGGGTTTGTAGATCATGAGCTTTAGCAGCATTTTCTGCTGTTACTGCTAGATTTTCCATAAAACTTCTCTTGTCAGCTCTGGCACTTTTCTTTGTTGCTCTAACTTTTTAATATTATAAAATGAGATTTAAAAAAATATCTTAATATTTTAATATATCCAACCGATAACATAAACAATTCTTATATCCTGAAAGGCCGCCATTTTAGGGAAAATAGCGACCCGATTCACAACAATCACATACGCAGCAGTTTCTAGTACTGTAAACTTGAAAATGGGTGCCCATAAAAAGTACCCCTGAGTACCCCCACAATTAGAAAAAGACAGAGGTATGAAACTAAAAACATCGAACAACTTATGAACTTTTGTAAATTTTAAGGTTTTAATAAACTTAAATATCTAAGACAAACAAAGTTAACGACAAGCCGCTATCTTAGGGACCTAGTAGGAATCGGTTGCAACCTGACCCTTGATCGAGGACGAGGAGTATGGTTCCCTTCACCTCCTCACGTGCGCTGCCCTTACAACACCGTATACTAATCTCAGGACCAGCTGCCAGAAGAAGATTGATTAGTCCAAACAAAACATGGCACGGTGACATGCTTGAATTATGTGGAATAGCACAAGATGCCACTAACAGGTCACGAGATTTAGCGCAGGCGTTAAAACAGTCTGCTGCTTTTCTATTGCCCAGAGATATCTCCGATAGCCTTTTTGTGCTTGTTCAGGTCATGCTGACTGCACTCCGGAGATGTGCAGTAGGCAAAACTAGTTCTGCCTTCGGTCAGAATGCTCTTTGTCTTCTCTTTCGAAAGGATAGTGATCTACTTAATTAATTACTCTCCCAGCAGAAAACAGAATGTGGGCGTTGAGTTCTTTTTCTTCTTCTTCTTCTTCTTCTTCTTCTTCTTCTTCTTCTTCTTCTTCTTCTTCTTCTTCTTCTTCTTCTTCTTCTTCTTCTTCTTCTTCTTCTTCTTCTTCTTCTTCTTCTTCTTCTTCTTCTTCTTCTTTTTCTTCTTCTTCTTCTTCTTCTTCTTCTTCTTCTTCTTCTTCTTCTTCTTCTTCTTCTTCTTCTTCTTCTTCTTCTTCTTCTTCTTCTTCTTCTTCTTCTACTTCTCTTTCTGTTTCTTCTTCTTCTTTTTTTTCCTTCTTTATCTGCTTCATCATTGTCTCCGCTTTTGAAAAACAATACTTATACAGATAGAAGTGTGACATGACGAAAACAAAATGTAAAATTAAAGTTTTGAGCAGACACAGTACAGAATGGAAATGTCATGTGCGAAATATTTGCAGCCAGACAAATAAACCAAGATTACAGCTTTCTCTCCGAACGAACAAATAAATTTGTTTCTTTAACTTGTCAATTCTATCACAGAGTTTCAGTTCGAGACATGTCTTCAAACATCAGATTAGAACGTTAGCTATTATTTTCAATGTGTGTGTATATATATATATATATATATATATATATATATATATATATATATATATATATATATATATATATATATATATATATGTCTCAATTCAGCTTTACTTTAGCTTCCTACTTAAGGAACAAACAATCTTTGTTTTTCAGTGAATTGCTGTCAGTGTAGATCAATGCGAAATAGATATTTGAGACGCTAATGTTGGTGATGGTGATGATGATGGCAATATTTTGTATAGTGATGAATCTTTTAGAAGATTAGCTTTAAACTATCAAGACCGACGCATAGGAATTGCAGGCGATGTGAGCCTTGAAGAATGCTAGCGTCTACAATAGTTACTGAACTTAAAATTTGCTTAGAAATACCACAACTATCAAACAATGCTGGGGTTAGTTCTGCAACGTCGTGTTAAGGATACGCAATTAAGTTAATCATTTCAAAGTTTATTATGAAAGAGTTTTATTGGAGTAAATAGAGAGAGAGAGAGAGAGAGAGAGAGAGAGAGAGAGAGTGAGAGAGAGACAACAACAGACAGACAGACAGACAGACAGACAGACAGACAGACAGACAGACAGACAGACAGACAGACAGACAGACAGACAGACAGACAGACAGACAGACAGACAGACAGACAGACAGACAGACAGACAGACAGACAGACAGACAGACAGACAGACAGACAGACAGACAGACAGACAGACAGACAGACAGACAGACAGACAGACAGACAGACAGACAGACAGACAGACAGACAGACAGACAGACAGACAGACAGACAGACAGACAGACAGACAGACAGACAGACAGACAGACAGACAGACAGACAGACAGACAGACAAAGAAAAACAGAGAAAGAGACAGACACATATCATGCTGTATGGGCATAACATGGTCTCTTTAACACTGTCGCTGTTTTGTGCTATGAAGTGGATGAATTTCATCACTGTTTGTTATTGTCCATTGCCATATGCTGTGCTTTCTTTGCGTATCTATAAAGCATTAAAGCAGTCTCACTTGGAAAGACTGGCCGAGTGGTAAAGGCTATAGGCTAGAAATCTATTGGGATTTTCCAGCGCAGGTTCGAATCCTGCTGACGACGATTTAATTCTTAGCAGACAGAGCGTCTTGCCAAAAACTCGAATGTCATGGGTTCGATCCCATACTGGCCAGTGCCTTTTCTTAATGGGTACCAGAGTACTCTGGGATAAATAGAGGAACGTCGCTGTGGCTACGGAGCTGCGTGCGTGCTGACGGCGACACAGGCGGACAGGTTCTTATCAGCTGTCATTACTAGTGGCAGAGCACTTATAGTTGACAACCGGGTACAAGGTTCACATCTCTGGACTTTAATTTATCTGGAAAGACAGACAGATAACAATAACAGTCGCAACAACTGGAGTTTAGTTAGTGTAAAGATATTTTTTTCTCCCTCAGATTAATTCTCACCGTGCAAATGAATTTCTATTTTAAAAAGAAATTATCTAGAAATCAAACAAATGATGCTTCGTGAACTTAAACCCGTTAACAAGGAAAAATATAAAATCGAACGAAAGGTATTTCTTATTGTCACATACCTCTGGGTGACCTTGATGGTCCGTGGCTCATGAGTGGGCCTCTGACAGACAATCTATACCTTACACAGACTGAACCCGAACGCACACAGAACACACATGACAATCTTTAATGTAAGTACAGATGGTACAACGGACAGTTTACTTCCCGCTGTATAGCCACCTATTACCTGGAACACTGGCCGAGCGAGCTTTACTATCACTTGATCTCCAGTCTGTTAGCACAGGCAATCCCAGGTCCACAAACCACACCTCTTCGGGGGACGTTCTTGTACCTTGTCACCTAAGCTCACCAAGATGTCAGAGCTTCTGTCGAGCCCAGTGTCAGCGTGACAAGGTTAACCATTAGCTCACTCACATGCATCTAACTGATTTAACTGATCAGAAATAAATGGACTGCACCCGGTACCCACTGGTGGGTCGATCTGAGAGCAAGATAATATATGAAAACAAGTCCAGCTCCGTTGTCGATGTAGCAGCGCACATAACCAGGATACCAGTTATTTTGTTATGTTATCGCAGTAGACGTCACTTTACATTAGTCATTTGCATGCTTGCTCAGTCCTCTGATACAGCAGCCACTTCAATGTATTTTTAACTAATAACTGTTCCTATGAGAGTTTGGTTATAAGGTCTTTCATCTCAGCATCGAAAGCAGCATTGCCGTGCTTCACCATGCTTCACTCCCATGTCACGCAATCGTGTTTATGTCAGAGATTCGTCATTATTCACAAACCTAGTCCGTACAGCGTTGTTGAAATCTGCTCTATCCAAGGTTCTATGTATTGATAACGAGTAGAAGCCTCTGCTGTTTACAGGATCTGTTGATCCTGTTAATATGTTCACTTCTTTGCTTCTACAACGACGTAACACTGTCTTTAAAGCCGGCAACATATTTGCCATCAGACTGTGCACACTTTTTGGACTTCACAATTTTTTTTTAAAACTGTATTATTGTCACTGCGTCTTAGTCAAATGCAGGGCTTTTCGTAATAAGTCACCCCAGATGTCGTCAGGGGGACAGTCCAAAATTGTATAGGGTGGTAAGACCTGGTTTCCTGGCTTTGTGGTGCGTTTAACTACCCCAAATATATAGAACTGGATCTAACCCCAACCCACCTTCGTCCCACGAGAGAGTGCAGCAGCATAGGTTCCACGACTGCATGCAGCCTATCTACCACCCCCTGAAATATTAGACTGTCTGGTTGGGGGTGCGGGGGGAAAACTAAAGTAACAAATGTAGTTATTTTATTAATTGATCGTGTTGACTTAATGTTTATAGTTTTATCCACTCATCACTAATGGGAAGGGACGATTGACAAATTATTGTTTGTAATTACTGCAGTGAATAGGCAACAGCAGAAGTCTTGTCTCAGGCAAACAGGCATGTATTGGGTCCTGTTTGCTGGGAGGAAAAAAGATAGGGGGGGGGGAGTAAAGGGGGCAGCTGTTTTGTGCTAAACTTACTTTAGTATGCAATTATACCAGAAGTTAATGAAGCATGAGTGCACTTTGTTATAATATTACAGATTCAAGATGGACCCCCTCCCCACCCCACCCCATCCCATGTGACTGACTGACTGCATGTCAGTCCTTCAGCGACTCAAAGAAATAGGATTTAGGACCAGATAACTGTGGATGTTTGAGCCACTTAAAGTTGTGAAACAGGTGTGGCTTGAAATTTACGTGCAACTTGTGGCCATGACGGATTTTGTGAAATCTGTGTTGGCCGACCAATGATTGAAAACCCCTGTAGTAGTTTGATTCATTTGCACTCAGTTGATAGAAGTGTTTGGACATGTGAGAGATTTGTTCGAGTCTCTTGGGGCGAGTGGATGTGTGTTCTTCTTTTCCACTAGAGTACTTGGACTGCCCAATGGCATTTGCTTTAGCAGAGTGGGGTGGGGGGGGGGGGGGGGGGACACTTTTAACGCCAGTTGCGCATCGACCATATGATCCCAGCCTTTGAGTTGCTAAGATCAGTCAGCACTCGATGGTTGATGGATCAACATCATACAGATCGGCTTTACTTTTCAAACATTACTTGGTACCCCGTTTAGCAGGGATA
>CAJHNH020000354.1:245000-260000 GCA_905116865.2 Candidula unifasciata
TCCATCCCTGTGTCTATTTGTTTGAAAATTATATAATATATATATAAGTTGTATGAACATAAAAAGCTTCAGAGATAAAGTACAACTGCTGTGTGAAAGATGAATGTTTGGAAAGACCGAAAGTAGGACAGGCCCGAGTGCCTGATTCTTGATATTTGAACATGAAATTCGTTCGGTCTACATAACTTGCAATGTTGTTGTGTTGTCGTTATTTCTTTTGCTGTGCTTAATTATTAGTAAGGCAGTTAAGGCTTACAGTATCTGCTTTCCTCATACCCGTCTAAGATAGAATCGACCTAGCGGCTCAGTCTGTGTGGGTCTAAATCTACCTGCTTAATTCGAACATTTGATAGGGAGACTGGGTTGAGGGGAGGGGGAGGGGGGCAAAGTGAGTATTTTAGTCCCGACGGTACCGCAGCTTCTTTTAAAACTATATTGGCATTATTAATAGTCGTAAAAAAATATACAATTAACGTTATGCTGATGGTACAGTCTTGATAGTAAACAGGAAATTATAGTCATTGTGGTGATGGAAAATAGAAGAATGGGCCTCAGTTTGAATAATGGAAAGACATTGGTAATGGTGGTATCAAAGAAAAGAAGTATTCCTAAATGTGTAATAGAAGTCAACGGTGTTTTTTTTTTTTTTTTTGGGTGGGGACAAGTACAGAAATTTAAGTTTCAGGGCACATGGGTAACATCAGATGTAAGAGGCATTACTGTGATAATAAACAGAAAAGGCCAGGCAAAAACTGCATTTTATAAAATGAAGAACATCTTCACCACCCCCCCCCCCCTCTCTCTCCCCCCCCCCCTAATGTGCAGCACTGGAACACGCGCGATTAGCTTATACTTCTCATTTCAAACTTTCAAGAGGGGGCATTGAAACTGCATTGTGGCGCACCTTGTCACAGCTCACTAACTCTTCAATAAATAAAACCACATATGTTTACATTGCAGCAGATACATAATTCAGCCCACATTCCACAACATGGCAGCGGGTGAACAGGAAATGGCAGTCTGGTCGCCTCGTTTTCCTCCTCTGCTTAAGCTGAACGATTGATATGGTTTGTCTGGGTGGCATACGCTTCATTTGAATAGTCGTTCATCTTTTGTTCGCCGGTCCTGAAGAGCTGCTATCTCTCGCAGAGAATACAGAGCTGGCAAATGAGAAAACAAATAGCCGTGACGTCAGAACGAACTAGTCTATTTCTGGAAAGTAATCAGAAAAATAGGTCGATTTCGTCTCCAAAGTCAGTCGTGCGATCAATTTTCAAAGCCTGGTGATTCGGATCTGGTGAATTGTATTGTCTCCACTCTGTGAGGGATCAGTGTACTTGTTGTCGGGTGGGGGAAGGTAGTAGGCCCACTGCCTTATAACAAGCATGTCATAAAAGGCGGATAATTAAGAATTTGCTCAAATCAGATAAGTTGAGCTGAATAGCCTAGATATCGCAGTCAAGTTGTAAACCACAACACAACGTGTCAACCCCACTTCTAATGATATGTAAAAAAGAAACAGAAAAAGAAGAGGAAGTAGTAGTAGTAGTAGTAGTAGTAGTAGTAGTAGTAGTAGTAGTAGTAGTAGTAGTAGTAGTAGTAGTAGTAGTAGTAGTTATTGTTAATGTTGTTGTTGTTGTTGCAGTGGTAGTGTTAATATTGGGTCCTGTGCGTGCCATATAATGTGACCGTTTATGATCCGGTGTGGTATTGCTGGAAGAAGATAGTTTAAACTAATATAATCACTGCAAACATTGTCCTCATAATTATAATAATAATAACAATCAATTTTCATTATTACCAATCAGGGTCGTAGAGAAACATCGTTTGCGATATTGATCCCAATGGGTATTGCAGCCTATTGATATTTAGTGTGGATATACAATGTAGTCAATCTCTCTCTCTCTCTCTCTCTCTATATATATATATATATATATATATATATATATATATATATATATATATATATATATATATATATATATATATAAATCAATGTTTGTGTGTTTGTTTCACCCCTATAGACTCGGAAACTACTAAACCGATTTAGCTGAAATTTTCAGGATATGTTTGTTGTGATACCGGATTTTGAACTGTCGTGGTTTGAAATTCAACCTGTCACTGTTAGAGATAGGTGACCACAATTAATGATAAAATATACGCAACTTATATTTATAACTTTATTGATTTCTAATTATAGCCACGTTAGTAATTGCGCATGCGCCGTATTTACCATTCGCCGGCGAGTTACGTGCAGCCAACGCCTTCTCTAATACTAATACATAGAGTAGGTCGTGGTACAGCAAACAAGACTATCTCTATGTTTGCCACAATAACCATATTAAACACGATTTCTTTTTTCTGTTTTTTTTTCAAACAACCTTCGGGGGGGGGGGGGGGGGAGGGGGGCAATCAAGGACTATCTCGACGTCGGCGCAGACAGTGACTGCGACATTAACTTCATTAACCGTGTTAGACACGTGCGATTTCTATTTCATTAATATATCTGGAGTATCTGTCTACGAGAAAACAATTGCCTGCGGTTTTGAATTGTGTTTTAATCGCGACACAGAAGTAGGGACTCACATGTCTAATAGTTGAGTTCTCTTTTCGTTGTTCCGATTAAGTGGCTGCTTGGTCGAATGGTTAGAACACTGGGTTAATGTGCGGTAGACCTGGGTTCGAATCCGCAGTCGTTAATTTTTTTTTTACCCCGGACTAAAATAATATCCTCATCTGCTCTGTCGTGGTGACAGCACTAGCCATGTTGCCCTAATGTAAAAAAAAACAAAAAACAAGTAAATGGGTAAACCATTTGATAATTAAATTTGACCATTTCGCATACTTATGATTGTATTGTTAAACTTTCCGATTGCATGGTTACGCTGAAATTTTATAGATTTTCATTTATTTTCATTTAGATTTAGTTATTTCATCTGTGTTGGAATTTTAAGCTGTGCTGTTTACAATGGCGTTCATTTCCTAATTATGGTGTTTTTTTTCCTGTGTTCGTTTGCTTTTCAAGTGTTTTTTTTTTCCTCCCAACTACTTCAATGAGGGAAAGAGTTGTCGGTGAATTTGGGGGGAGGGGCAAACTATTAACTGAGAGAGCTTTAAATCACAGTAACTGCTTTACCCACTTAAAGTAGCAGCAGCAGTAATAGTTGTGGTTGGGCTGTTACACCATAGTGCTCTCATGTGAAGACCGCCGGTAAGGTTATGGCGTTCTTCTGTCGGCAAGTGAAATTATACATCCTAACCCATAGACTCGGAAACTACTGAACCGATTTAGCTGAAATTTTCAGGATACGTTTGTTTTGATACCGGATTTTGAACCATCGTGGTTTGAAATTCAACCTGTCACTGTTAGAGATAGGTGACCACAATTTATGCCAAAATATTCGCAACTAATATTTATAACTTTAGTGATTTCTAATTATAGCCACGTTAGTAATTGCGCATGCGCCGCCGTAGTCAGAACGCAAGGCTACCGCCATTCGCCGGCGAGTTACGTGCAGCCAACGACTTAATACATAGAGTAGGTCGAGGTACCGCAAACAAGACTATCTCTATATTTGCCACAATAACCATATTAAACACGATTTATATTTTCTGTTTTTTTTTTCAAACAACCTTCGGTGGGGGGGGGGGGGGGGGGGGGGGGGGGGGGGGGGGGGAGGGCAATCAAGGACTATTTCGACGTCGGCGCAGACATTGACTGCGTCATTAACTTCATTAGACAGGTGCGATTTCCATTGTCTTTCTTTTCTAAAAACCTTTGATGAGGGAGAGGGTAGTAGGTGGATTTAGTAGTGGGGTGGGGGGGGGGGGGTGGGGGGGGAGGATCAAAGAATATCTCAAATTACGCCACAGCAACGCGTGGTCGGGTACAGCTAGTATATATATATATATATATATATATATATATATATATATATATATATATATATATATATATATATATATATATATATATATATGACTTTCCCCCTCTCTCTCTTCCATACACACTCAAAATATCCACCCATACACACACAAATATATCCACCCACACATACAAATATACCCACCCATACATTCACAAACATACCCACAGATACACAAAAATATCCACCCATACACACACAAACATATCCACCCATACACTCACAAACATATCCACCCATACACACACAAACATATCCACCCATACACACACAAACATATCCACCCATACACTCACAAACATATCCACCCATACACACACAAACATATCCACCCATACACACACAAACATATCCACCCATACACACACACAAACATGTCCCCCGATATATACACAAACATATCCACCCACACACACACAAACATATCCACCCATACACAGACAAAAATATCCACCCATACACACAAAAACATATCCACCCATACACACACAAACATATCCACCCATACACAAATATTTCCCCCCATATATACACAAACATATCCACCGATACATACACAAACATATCCACCCATACATACACAAACATATCCACCCATACATACACAAACATATCCACCCATACACACACAACCATATCCACCCATACACACTGTGGATTTAAAATTAAATAATCGTGGTATCATAATTTGACATTCTCAAGGTTAAAAAAAAAAATTGACGTAATAGTAAACATCTGAGTAATCGTTGTTTCTAAATTTGAGATCTTAAAGAATTAAACATAATTATCTCTACATCTTAAATAGTTTTCATAGGAACTGATAAATAATCCTTAAAATTTACAAACCAAATCTAACATAACATTAGCTGTCTATGCGTCGTTCCGCAGACTTTCATATATTGCTTTTAACTCACTCTTCGAATAAAGTAATGCGGAAAAAGAAAGATACATGAAATGCAAATTACTACAGACTAGTATCGCCGAGGGAAAGATTGCATTTCCTGGAAAATGTTACTGAACACATTGTAAATCTGGGAGTAGCCTGTTTAAACTAGAGTCTGCATAATTAACCTCTATTGTCGACTGTTGAAACAAGTAATATTGTCTGGACTGTCGTGGTGCATGTTTCGATTGCTACATGGTTTGGAATTTTTCGTAACAAGTCCGAGTTCTGGTTGTTTCTTGACAAATTATATCGCAATTTAACTTGTGTGAGTATAAGTATCATGCTATGTGAAAGAAATAGTGTTATACATTTATAAGTTGGTATATGCAGACTATCGCTGTCACTGGAGAGCACCACTAGACAGAACTTCGTTTCTTTCTAACCTCATATAGCTGTTAATGAGAATCCTGGCATTGTTACAGTCTTTAAAAGCCTAGCATAGACAATGAGAATCCTGGTATTGTTAGTCTATAAAAGCCTAGCACAGAAAATGAGAATTCTGGGATTGTTACAGTCTATAAAACCCTATCACAGACAATGAGAATCCTGGGATTGTTACAGTCTATAAAAACCTAGCACAGAAAATGAAAATCCTGGGATTGTTACAGACTTATGCAGTGTCTAAAAGCCTAGCACGGACCTGTGAGCCAAAACTATATGGATATATGGATGACTGGTGAACATGGTATATTGATTGCTAACTCTGGTTTTTCTTTTTGTCACAGGATGTTATTATTATCTGGAGGTCAAGTCAACGATCAGTATACCAGCACTATTCAGTGTAACCCACATCCAGGTGACAGGGTGAGAGATCCTCAGCGAACAACTAATTCCTATCCATGCACCATGTCAGTGGCCCCATAGCCGACAACTGTCTGTTATCCTGAGAGGTGCATCGTCAGCTTGACTTTAAGTTTTTAACACGGACTTATGTCCTAGAGATAACATCGACACTTCTTAACGCATAGATGTGGTATAGAAGGCAGTCAAGGCTCTGGTAATTCTAGTGACTAATATACAGTCTTCATGATGGAATCAACCAGACTTCATGCCTGTACTGCCTGATGTGGGAGGAGGCCTCAATTCAACTGAACAGGAAATCCTGGACAGCTAAATGGGATCACTAGTACCTGTGGTTAACTCTAACATTCAGTGCCTGTTCCCTAGGTCTATAATCCCAGAGTTTAGCAGTGGTAAATATGGCTGTCCCTAGGGACTAGCCAGGACTCCATCTGCAGTAGTATATTCTTTGCTTCCTTAGCTGATTTGATCGATCTTGCTAAAGTCTTTTCTTTATGTTCCTACATGTGTTGCACTGATTACATAATGTTTTGGTATTGTATATTCTGTGGTTAGTGTCATCCTTCACAGTTCTCCAGTTATCTGGAGTATTTGTTGTATTGTTTTACTTCATGTTATACAGTGTTAATTTGACTTGCTCAGGATTACTGTGTAGTCGGGGGTGCTTAAAGGTAATGGGAAAGTCAGTCCAAGTTGCTCATATGAATGTTTATGTATTCTGTAGTGCCATAATTTGTGTCATCTCATCCCTGAAGTAAGTAGGATGTTCACTGGAGCTGTGGGAGACCGCCTAGACCATTGCGAGCAAAATCTCAACACTAAAACTACTTCAGAGTGCCTATTAGCTCATTCGGGAAACCCCTAACAAAGGCAAGATTTTTCAATACCTGCTTGTTATGATTTCGCATCAAGTATATTTAATCTACGAAAATAAGTTGGTAATTATATAATGCATTTACGTTATGACGATAAGATTTATTTGAAGAAAAAAGAGAAACGTATGGACAACAAGTGGTATAAAGAGGTAAAATGTCACAAAAGGTTGCGCACTACTGGACACATTCACGAGAAGAAAGAATGAGCAGAAAATCCCCTAAGAGGTACTTGAATTTGAAACAAATAGATTGACTAAAGCGCAGAAGGAATTTGATCAGAAAAGAGAAACTATATAGAACATAGAAGAGAAAAGCTATCGATAAACTCTATATAGAACATAGAAGAGAAAAGCATCGATAAACTCTATATAGAACATAGAAGAGAAAAGCCATCGATGCTCGACTGGATTCTATTCGATATATCGAAACGATTACACAGGCTAGAACGGAATGAAGGAACAAACTGCGAATGATGATACTGACGACGATGTCTGATGATGACAATTTTGTGATAGCAACAAGTCAGGAGTTTAAAAACTAAAATCCTACGCATTAGGCGTAGATATTACCAAAATGATCTTAAAAAAATAACAATTAATTAGCAATAATGGTATTCTCGAAGAAACTGAATAGGCCTATTAGGCTTAACTGCCCAGTAAAAATAATAATTTTGGAAATTCCAGTATTTAAGCATACATACTATATTCGATATAATGGGGGATGATTAAATCTGATTGGGACAAACAAACACAGCATTTTATAAAAACCCAGAACACTTTATGTAATAAATCCTAATCATTAGAGATTCAAAGAAAAAATTTATAACTCTTACATTCTACACAGTGTCAATTTTCAAGGATAACAGGATCCCAGACAATTAGTAAACAAGCAAACAATAAAAATAAAAACAAAAAAATCCCCTAGAGCGAGAAGATACGATTCTGCTAGTGAAACTTGCCAACGTTTTTTTGGACAGCCCAAATTAGTGATTTAAATATCTGAATAAGGCCAAGACACACGTAATGTTTTTTCTTTCAACAAAATCAGAAAAGGCCCTCCTCATTACTTCGTCAGCTATGAGAAGAGGAAAATGAAGAAATGTGATAAATAGAAAGATTTATAAATGAATAGTCCGACAATAGCACTTTTTGTACGTTAATCAATATTAAAAGTCCTGTATGGATATTACAAATTATGAAAACATACATCTTTTGTGTCTGTGTGTGAGTGTGGCTTCTTCTTCTTCTTCTTTCGTTCGCCTGAAATAAGTTGTCTATATCGGCAATTTTGTCTCTTGAATAAATTTCACTGTTGTTGTTAATTCATTCAGTGGTCCATAGAGTTTACGTTCCACTGTTGTTCTTTCTAGCCAAAAGGTTTGCCTTAATGTGTCAAATTCGGTGCAGTCCTGGAATACATTGTCTGCTGTCTGGGGCACCTTTCCACAGGTGCACATGACTGATACATTTATCTTGAATTTTGTGTACATGTGGTTATGAAATCGGTTGTGCCCTGCTGTGTGTTGCAATCTGGAACGGATTCATAGACATATTCAAGGATAAAATGAGGAATTTTGAACTTAAATGTTATAGGTGGATTTGTAGAGTGTCATGGACCTAGAAAAGTAGAATTGCTGACATTGTTCACAATCTAAAAATCGAACAGGACTCGCTCAGTAGTATCATTTCTCTTAAACTGGCATACGTTGGCCGAATGTTAGTTAGTTAGTTAGTTAGTTAGTTAGTTAGTTAGTTAGCTAGGTCGTTAGTTAGTTAGTTAGTTAGTTAGTTAGTTAGTTAGTTAGTTAGTTAGTTAGTTAGTTAGATAGTTAGTTAGTTAGTTAGTTAGTTAGTTAGTTAGTTAGTTAGTTAGTTAGTTAGTTAGTTAGTTAGTTAGTTAGTTAGTTAGTTAGTTAGTTAGTTAGTTAGTTAGTTAGTTAGTTAGTTAGTTAGTTAGTTAGCTAGGTCGTTAGTTAGTTAGTTAGTTAGTTAGTTAGTTAGTTAGTTAGTTAGTTAGTTAGTTAGTTAGTTAGTTAGTTAGTTAGTTAGGTCGTTAGTTAGTTAGTTAGTTAGTTAGTTAGTTTAGTTAGTTAGTTAGTTAGTTAGTTCGTTAGTTAGTTAGTTAGTTAGTTAGTTAGTTAGTTAGTTAGTTAGTTAGTTAGTTAGTTAGTTAGTTAGTTAGTTAGTTAGTTAGTTAGTTAGCTAGGTCGTTAGTTAGTTAGTTAGTTAGTTAGTTAGTTAGTTAGTTAGTTAGTTAGTTAGTTAGTTAGTTAGTTAGTTAGTTAGTTAGTTAGTTAGTTAGTTAGTTAGTTAGTTAGTTAGTTAGTTAGTTAGTTAGTTAGTTAGTTAGTTAGTTAGTTAGTTAGTTAGTTAGCTAGGTCGTAAGTTAGCTAGGTCGTTAGTTAGTTAGTTAGTTAGTTAGTTAGTTAGTTAGTTAGTTAGTTAGTTAGTTAGTTAGTTAGTTAGTTAGTTAGTTAGTTAGTTAGTTAGTTAGTTAGTTAGTTAGTTAGTTAGTTAGTTAGTTAGTTAGTTAGTTAGTTAGTTAGTCAGTAGACAGCAACACGTTGTCTCTTCAATACTGCCCAGGCTTTGTGTTATAGAGAGGAGGGACCTCACCCTTTACCTTAACAGGTCTCGGAAACAAATCCACAGGCAGCAGTTTCACGTTGTAAGTCCTCGTCAGTTGGCTTAGACGAGGGCGCCACGGGCTGTCTCTGACAGTGGGGGTAGTGGAGAACATTTTCGAATGTCACTGATTATATTGTTTTTATTGATATTACCAAGGTATTTCGCCCTCTTCTTTTCTTCTTCTTAGCGTTCAATTGCTCTAAACTCCGGCGAAAAGTTCTGGTGGTTTGTCCACCTCTGGACTTTATTCTCGTTCCAGAACCTGAGTGTTACGTGCACATCCGTTTAACTGATCTGTCTTAATTGTATGCAGATTGTTTCTTCCTTGCCTCTCTGACGAACTCCGACTTTGAAGGAAGCCCCTATTTGGTCACCTCTTACGACATGCTTGTTGGGAAGGCAGTGGGTCTATTTTTGTTTTACCCACATTAGGGCCTGGAACCCACACAGAGAACCAGGATATTTGATTAGGTAAGTCAAACATTTCTGTTCAATATGCTCAGCAAGATTGGGTGTTCACTTACATCACTCAGCATCACTGAGTTGTTCCACGCCGGTATAGAGTGAAGCAGGGATGTTTTCTTGCCCTACCATCTTTTGGAATAATACTTCTCACTTCTTCTGAAATATGCCTTTTGAGATCTGGATGGTGGTATAGGTATTCATTTCGGTCTGACAACATCTGCAATGCTTTAGGCTGAAGGCCAAAAACCAGGATAAGAAAGATGCTGATCAGAGAAACGCTGTTTGCAGATGATGCAGCATGACCACCCACTCCGAGGAGCAGCTGCAATGTTTACTATCTGCAATTGCCCATGCATGTTGTGAATGAAATTTAGACGAACAACAATCAGCAAAAGTGAGATAAAATTTATAGTGCAAGGTGGTAATGATAAACTTGTAACCTATACAAAAGGTGGAAGGCTTGAGACAGTTGTCCATTTCACCTATCTGGGAGCCACATTGAATTAAAAAAAAAACTTTAGCTAAATCAAGAAATCAACATAGAACTGGTAAGTCAGCAACAACAATGAGCAGATTAAAGAAAATAGTTTGGAAGAAAAGAAAGATCATGATAAATTAAATAGCTCTTGTCCATAAGGTTTGTGCTTTTAGTACTCTTCTTTACTGCAGTGCAGTTTGGTCAACTTTTTCGCACCAGGAGAAACGGCTAAATAGCTTTCGCATGCGATGCCTAAGAAGAATAAAGCATTAAGTGACAAGACAGAATCACAAACGATGAGGTACTAGAAACAGCAGGTGTTACAACATATTTCTCAATGCCCAGTTTCCGAAAGCTCAGGTGGTTGGGTCACACCTTGAGAATCGAGGATGGTAGAGTCGATAAGGACATCCTATATGGTGAATTAAAGGTGGTTAGAAGATGACGAAGCCGGATGTGTGCAAACGGGACATTAATTATACAGACATTGCGAAAGATTCTTGGGAACAGAACTCCATGAACCGTGTTGCATAGAGATGACACATAGGGAATGATATCAGAATGAAGGAAGAAATGACTGCAGAAAGGATGAGAGCAGAGCGTTTAGGAAGAAATACATTAAATAAATATGCTGGCAAGAACTGTCCTGAAATCGCATGCTCTAAATGCAGAAAACTTTTATTAACTGGGGCTGGGGGGGAACGAACAGGGGGGGGGTGGTGGGTGGATGGATGGAGGTTTTGCTAATCACACTCGCAATTGCCATGGATTATGAGTCTAATGCCTCCTAATAGCAAAATATAACACCATCGTCTTGAAAGACGGAAATGTGCAAACAATGACAATCAGTCGATGGATTATTCTAAGTGCAAATCGATTGAGTGGACATTGAAACAATCAGTCCATAAATGCTCGGTTCCCATCGTCTGTGAATCTGGCAGGTTGTGGCCGCTAACAACACCAGTTCTATGTTAGTTTCTGATTCTTTCTTTGGACTTCAGCACAGTACTATTGTCTCTCCACACCCCTCTTAACTTGCTGTTTTTGCAATCTGGTTATGGTTGCAAATTCAGTCTCTTGGTTTTAGCAACCGTCTTCCTAGAGCAGTGGTCTTCAACCTGGTTTGGGTGGGGGGGGGGGGGCCTCTTCCCTAGTTAGGTGCGAAGACTGGGGGGGGGGGGGGGGTGGGGTGGATGTCAATTGCAAATTTAATGTATTTGTATTAATCTATTATATAATACATTTTTTCAGTTTATAAACGCAATGAACCTTGCTATGTTCCTTTCTTAGTCCTTTTCATCGGACCAGTCTTTACTTCCATATTGAAAAATCACCAATTTCGTCTCGTCCCTGTCCAAGAACATCCGGTAATTCGTGCAGCAGGAGAAAATCAACCCTGAGCCTCATGAACTCAGGTGGGCCCACTCTCTGAAAATGTTTAGGAGCTCGTGGGCCGAAACATTTGTCGATGAGAGATTACTTCTACTGATGATTGGTAGACTCCTGTTGTAAATGCTCCTCTGTGGAGTTTCTTCTTACCATATTATTGAATCTTGCATTTGTTCTGATGTTTAACATTGTGTCACCAGTTAGCATTTGTTCTGATGTTTAACATTGTGTCTCCAGTTAGCATTTGTTCTGATGTTTAACATTGTGTCTCCAGTTAGCATTTGTTCTGATGTTTAACATTGTGTCTCCAGTTAGCATTTGTTCTGATGTTTAACACTGTGTCTCCAGTTAGCATTTGTTCTGATGTTTAACATTGTGTCTCCAGTTAGCATTTGTTCTGATGTTTAACATTGTGTCTCCAGTTAGCATTTGTTCTGATGTTTAACATTGTGTCTCCAGTTAGCATTTGTTCTGATGTTTAACATTGTGTCTCCAGTTAGCATTTTTCTCATACAGACATGAGGACGTTTGATTTAACAATTATGATTACTGCTACAACAACAACAACAACAACAACAAAAACAGCATTAAATTATGTGGCTAATCATGACTAAACAAACCAATGCGAAAATTTTCGGATTTGAGTTGTAGACTACGTCGCAATCGTTAAGGAAGAAAAAATGGACTTTTGACCTTAACTACTAAAGAAATAATCTTAGACTGCCATAGACTTAAAAAGAAAATTCATTAAGATTTCAACATCAAGGAAAACTGGCTCTAAACAACATAATATATCGGAAACTTGATTACTGTGGTCATATCAGCAGTCAAAGAGGATTGGAAAGAACAGAGCGGAGAGAGTGGTACCAAGAAAGAGTGGCAAGAGCGACCAGCAACAAAGATTGGCACAGGATATAAGAGACACTTTTTAAGAAAATTTCGTGACGTGTGAGAGCTAATCAAAGATAGAGTTTCTGTTGAGGTAGCTTCCTTCTCTAAAACAGAGGTTCTCAAACTTTGTTCGCTGTAGCACCCTTGACAGCCCCCCCCCCCCCCCCCCCATTTTTTCCAAAAAAAAAAAAATTGTGTCACAGCTACTCTTAAAGTGGTTTGAATACTTACGAAAAGAAGGAAAACAGTGCACATTTAATGTTCAGTTGTCTTTAACGCGATAAATAAAACTGTTTTGATGCATTTTTTAAAATTATTTCCCTTATGTATATGGACAGTTTAATTAATTTTACCCTGAAATCACTTGACCAGAAAGTTTGGTCCTGTATCTGTTTTTCGTGCAAGCGTACGTTGAGAATGTACTGCAACCTTGCCAACAGCATTATCTTCTCAATACACCTGCATCCATAACTTTTCTTGGCTTCCTTTCCGTTGTTTCTGTTTTAAACTGCTGTCTTCGCTGATCTCAAGCAGATTTGGGAAAATTCTTGATTATTCGCGGGGCACTCCTGGCATACTCTCGCGGCTTCCCCGGGGTGGAGCGGCACCCAGTTTGAGAACCTCTGCTCCAACAGATATATTACATATGGATATGACTATAATAGTAGCAATTACTCAGAGGTATATACTTTACGGTGATTAAAGAGCAAGATGGCAAAGACAAAGTTAAATTGAGATTCTTTCGGCAAATCTTTGATATTTAACATCAATGATGAATTACTTGTCACTGTCGGCTCAGCGTAAGTATTTGCTTTTTTCCCCTTATTTACTGTACCACATTTCACTGAATGTCCATTACGGTTTCATCAAAACATGTTTATAGTCCATAAATTTCCACGGAAATCCACACACACACACACAAAACAGAGAGTTTTAAAACATACCTAGGCCAGTATTTGATTTTATGAGTTTGTGGCAGCAACACATTTGGATATACAGTGACAGGTTAGGTTAGTTGCGTATCCTTGACAGGACGCTGCAGGACCAACCCCAACAGAACCAGCCCCTGGCTGTTGTGCGATTTTTCTAGGCAAAAATCACAGAGCCGATAAACAGTGACAGACAATCGGAAAATAAAATTCGCCCCCCCCCCCACCCTCTTTTTCACCTGTTTTCCTACCCCTCACAGGTTTCGTTGCATTCTGTATGAATGAAGGCATTAAGAAATGATATCCTGCACTATGAATATTCCCATACCTGCGCCGTCCCCTTTCTTAGTAGCCGAGAAATAAAAAGTGTCCATGCAGATGGCGCCAGTTGCAGCCTAATTCAGTATATTGTGTTAGGTGAACCAATCGACACGCGATGGACGATATTGTATGTACACGGCTGATAGCCTTTACTTTCTGGAAACAATCTAGGCTGCATTGATCTGAAAGTTCCAGTGGGGAAGGGAGGTGTCCTGAGGAAGGGGGTGGTAGACCCGCTGTATCTGCCTGAGACACGAGGAACCAACAGTCTGTATGCAAAAGCTGGGTCTGTAAAATACGGGTAGGCAAGAATATCTCACGTTTTTGCTTTAATTAAAAAAATTAATAAAAAAAAGACTAAAGTTCGGAAGTGGACGAACAACCATAATTTTACTCTGGAGTTTACTAATTACCTAACTAGCTAGCTAGCTAGCTAACTAACTAACTAACTAACTAACTAACTAACTAACTAACTAACTAACTAACTAATTAACTAACTAGAATCTACGTTTTATGTGAAATTTATTTTATGAGCCGCAGTAGTAACAGACACTTACCTATCGACTCCAAGGTTTTGAGTCCCAATCCTTACCATGACTAATCATTTACAATAGACTTCGACCCTGTCGAAACAGTGGATGACATAAATATACTGGGAACTAAAGGAAGCAGGCGTGATACTGACTATATCAACCATTGAGTTATGTTTGATCTATACATGCAGGGTCATCGATTTAAAACTGTTTTTTTCAAAAGATGTATCAAATTGATAAACACATATGGCGTGTTACAATGTTCAGAAACATTTACAATGCAGCCTTTTTTTTAGTGCACTTCTAATTTGGCGCTATTGCAGCTCTGGTGAAGTCTACATGGTATTCAACCTCCTGCAATGTTTTTTGAATCATTTTCAGGGTTATAGCTGCAATTGCTGCAACAACTCTCCCTTTGCTTGAAGTTCGGCAGGGGATTTTTTCACAGGACTTGGACGTCTAGTAATTTCCCCTGGTCTCTTGGTAGTGAGAACAGACACCTGTGTGCATTGTTGACACGTAAAAAATCACTTGGCATTTGGAAATCGAAAAGAGTGGGCCCCTGGCAAAAGCTAAAGTAGGGATTCAAGTAACGAACAATATCATCCTAAAAAGAACTGGACATGACTGTTAGTAATAGAAGAAAGCTCATTATAATATTCTAGGGGCGGAGCTCAAGGTGTGTAAGTGCGCAAAAATCAAAATAATAATATTATTATATTTATTATTATTATTATTATTATTATTATTATTATTATTATTATTATATTATTATTATTATTATTATTATTGTCATTATTATATGCAGACTGACACATT
>CAJHNH020000354.1:262500-265229 GCA_905116865.2 Candidula unifasciata
TACATACATACATACATACATACATACATACATACATACATACATACATACATACATACATACATACATACATACATACATACATCCATCCATCCATGCATGCATGCATGCATGCATACATACATACATGACATCCATCCATCCAGACATACATACATACATACATACATACATACATACATACATACATACATACATACATACTACATATATCATACATACATACCATACATACTACATACATACATACATACATACAGACATACATACATACATACATACATACATACATACATACATACATACATACATACATACATACATACTACATACCTACAGAAATACATACATACATACAACATACATACATACATACATACATACATACATACATACATACATACATACATACATACATACATACATACATACATACATACATACATACATACATACATACATACATACATACATACATACATACATACATACATACATACATACATGCAATGCATGAAATATTGCAACTTACATACAAACATACATACCTGCAATGCTTGAAAGAATACAACTTACATACACACATACATGCAATGCTTGAAAGAATACAACTTACATGCATACATATAAGCAATGCTTGAAAAATCGGCTTTGATGCGGATTTTAACTCAAAGCTTCCTGCTGGCAGACGATTTTTAGACTTCCCGTTTGATATGAAGACATCTAAAAATCTAGGTAATATTGAAGTGCTACATCTGATTGTCTGTAAAAGTGTTTAGGTATCATCCTGCTGTTATGTATTTTCTTTTAGATGAATAATTCACTTTGGCCTAAAATGTAACGATTCACTGTGCACACCCTGGTGAATAATTCTTATTCTTCGCTAATTATTCCAAAGCCGCCCTTCGCCAAAATCTCTTAATAACTTCTCCTATTATCCTATTCTATTTTGACATTCAGGTCACCCTTTACAATTCAGCTATGCCCCTATCTTTCTTCTTCTTCTTTTGTGATCACACTGACACCAGGTTGTAACCCAGTGTCAGGTTTTCCTGTATTTGTCTTGCGCTTCTCAGGTGGCTTGAGTGATGAATTTGTTAATCTTTGTGCAGGTTTCGTCGACACCATTAATTTATCTCTTTTTTGGTCTTCCATTCGCCTTTCTCTCAGATTTTCTGCTGTATGTCTTATATGTGTTCAATACTTCTCGTGTAGTAGCAAATCAACTACATCATTGCCAGATGTCCCTTTGCTTTGTTACATAAAGTATCCTGTTTCACATGAGTCATTGTGTGGAGATTAAAATAATACTAAACAGCTTGTGGAGACTAAACATGCAATGAGAATTAAAGACAGAGGTGAGGAACTTTGTGAAGACATGAAAAGCTTTAGGAAACTGTTTTTAAACAAAATTGGAATATTTTCTTATTGGTTGTTAAAGAGTCTACGTTTCAAAAGGCGATACATTAAAGAAGAAGAAAACCTCTTCAGGGAATCAGTCGATCGATTTGCATTTCCTTACCAGAATGTCCGTCTCTTCCTGGACCGCCTGAAGGTTTCTCTAGCTAATTGACCATCCATGTGTCCTTTGTTAGCTAATGCATCGTCAGTGTCCTGTGTCCATATCGCAGAGGTTTGCCTCTGCCTCGTTTCCTGGGACCTGCACCCTCTGTCACCGTTCTATCCAGACCACCAGCGCGCTTGACATGTTCAAATACCTTAGCTATCTGAAGGGGATACTCATTATGGGCGAGTTGTTCTTGAATTTCAAGTTATAGAGAATGAAATAGAAATATAGCCTTATAATTAATTAGGAAGATCTATATATATATATATATATATATATATATATTATATATATATATATATATATATATATAAAACAATGTTTGTTTGTTTGTTACGTATATACTCGAAAACTACAGAACCGATTCAGCTGAAATTTTCAGGATATGTTTATTTTGACGCCGGGATGCTACCTGTTATAGTTTGAAATAAGTGGCGAAATTTGTTAGGAAAATTTTCGAAACTTATATTTTCATTTTAGTGACATTTAGTAAACACCATGTTAGTCGAACGTGCATGCTCAGTAGTCGGGGTGCACCACTTTCAACATCCGCCCGAGAGAAAATTTATTTTCCGCTAAACGTTGCTGTGACGTTTCATTAATACATGAAGTTATTTCTGTTATATCTGTTTATGAGAAAACACTTGCCTGCGGTTTGGAGTTGTGTTAGAATCAGGACACAGTAGTCGGGAAACACCCTGAAATTTGTTCCCGTTGCACTTCATAGAGGAGCAATTGGTTGGCCGAACTGTTAGAACGCTGGGCTACAGTGCGAAAGATCCGTTTTGGACTCTTCGGTACGTGCGAAGTTGTCTGCTCGGTCCTTATCTGTTGTCTAGGGGTTTACTGGTGATTTTTTTTTTCTTTTTTTTTTTTTACCTGGGGGCAAACAAACAAACAAAAAATCATCACCTGCACAGTCGTTGCGACAGCACTAACCATGTGGCCTAAAATTTAAAAAAAAAACAATAAAAAAAAAAAAGACTGCAGGTACGTGGGTAAACCAGTTGATCATTAAATTTGACTATTTCGCATACTACGATTTTATTTAAAGTTTCCGATGGCATGGTTACGTTGAATTTGCATATAATTCTATTTTTATTTTGATTTAATTATTTTGTCTGAAACTGCGTTGGAATTAAACTGTGTCCTTTTTCATTAG
>CAJHNH020000354.1:273447-286478 GCA_905116865.2 Candidula unifasciata
AGTCTAGGGTCTGCCGGGTTTGATCGCTGGCGGGACGCCACTTGTGTCAGGTTTTAATTCTAGAGAGCGACACAATTGTTACGTGATGTTACAAGTCCCAGACGAGATCTCCAATTGTCGCGCGCCCACGTGGGTAAATACACTGATATAGTGAGGGTGTGGGTTTGAACCTTAACAATGCCCACCCACGTGAGAAACTGGACTATTATCTAAGCTATGTTGATCCTAGACAGTCCTGGATAGCCAAGAAAACAGCGTGTGGCTCGTTCCATGAAATGAAAGTTGCTGTACTTGTATCCACAGGAGTAGGAGAAGGGATAGATAGATACCTGGATACACCCACTGTGATATAATCCAGGTGCTCATTTAACCCCTCCGACTGCTCTCCTCTCCTGGCATTACTTAAGAGCCCCATCAAATTATTTAAATATTTGTTAGCTGAAGTAAACTAATATGCACAAAGACACTTGAACCTAAGTACACAATTTACTCAACTATGTTGTAACAACATCAAACGTGATTTATTTGAATAAATCGTAATCAAAATGAACTTGTTTAGGCTAGTAGAGTTGGGATGATGTTAAAGATGACATTAAAGTTGTACATAACTTAGCTTCTAGTTTCTAGTAGGAGAATTCACCGTCAGGACAGTTCTCGGCTTGAGACCCTGCCTATCTTTTCCAGTTTGTCGTCCTCACTGCTTTCTGCAGGTCGTTACACTCGACGGTCGGCAAATAATGGATGCCTACTAGTCCCTGCCCAATGTGGGAACTGGAAAAATGAAACCACGATGCCAAAAGTTCTGTCTCAAGCTTAGGTTAAGCCCAACAGATGGCATGTGCTGGACAGGATCTCATTTACCAGACCAAGAGTTCACCCCTTTATAACTTTTATCAAGCTCCTCCTACATTACGCCTAAAATCATTCTCATTCAAGGATGTCACAGCTCCTCCCCTGTGGTTAAGTTTATTCGCTGTTAGTCAGGGCTGTACAACACTTGTTTAAATTCCCACGCTCACATTCTACAGGTTCAATTAAGCTGGTCAAAGCTAATAGGCCAAGTCACACCTCCAGTCTACTTCACCTGTCATCACAATAAAATCAGACTTTGTCAATTCTTCTGCCAACAATTTCAGCTCACTGTGTCAATATTGACGATCTGACCGGCACTCCAGTTTAGGTAACCTCAGGGGGAGATAATGGCAATTAGCCCTTGTTATCTGTTCCTGAAGGTCTGGCAGGGGGAATAAATATCTGACACCAACAAATGGTGTGCAAATCTCCAGTCAGTAAGTCTGCTTGGTCAGTCTTATCTCTGTACCTCAACACTTAACATCTGGGAAAAAGTTTTAGTGTTTGATATGACCAACGGTCCAGGAGAATTAAAGGTTTGATGTGGTCGTCTTACTTAAATTAAGGATGTATCCAAATCCCTATTTTCCTGTATACTTTCAAAATACAAAGAAATAAAAGTAGGTTGAGGAAAGACATTCTGGAGTCACCGAGCGTATTGTCACAATCATGGGGGTTAAGTCCTCGCACCTCTTATTCTTTTCGTCAAAAATTAGTTCTCGTCTAACATTCTGTAAATCGCTCGTTTAATAACTTTTTTTCCCTCAGGGGATCAATTTGCCTTAACAGATAACAGCGTTTATCCTCAGACTATAAATATATATATAATTGCAACGTTTGTTGTTGTTATTGTTGCTAAGTATAACGAATTTAACCTTCAGCGCCAATCACACAAGTGACGCCTTCGAAACTTCTGATGAAATTTGGCTGGATGTGGAGTTTTTTTAAATCTCGTGTCGACACATTCAGCGCAACAGTCACGGTCTTATTCAGAATTTACGTAAGACACAATATTTACCTCTTTTTGTGAAAAGTCGATTGGTTAAATTTGAACTTTGCTCTTTGTATCTCTTAAAAAACAGTCAGCAAGAATCATCGTATATTTACATAACTTAAATAAGCAAAAACACATTCTAATTACTTGTAACAAAGTAAAAGTAAAGGACCCTTCCTAGGCCTTTAGGCGTATAGACCAATCGGCACAAGATGAGTGATGTGGTCAGCATCACGCCGGCCCCCTCAACTTCTCGGGACTGCACCCGGTACCCACTCAAGGCTGGGTCGACCTGGGAGCCAAGGTCATTTTTGAAAAAAGTCCGTCTCCTCCAGGGAGCGAACCCACGACCTTCCGATCCGCGGCCAACGTCTAGCCGCTCCGCCACGGGGACTCTCATTACTTGTGGTGCAGAAAAAAAAATCTGGCATAACGTTTAGAATAAAGTTAATATTAATATATAATTGTATTTATTTATATTCTACTATAGCTGAGATATAAGTGCTTGAACTTCGGCATCAATTTCTAAACGCACTAGAATTGTCAGTCAACCAGAAACAGCTAGCAGTAACAGAAACGGAGCAAGTATGGAGTGACCCAATTGCTCTGAAGTTGAAAATTCGCATAAGATTAAGACAAGTAACAGTAACGTTCACCAGTAGCAGCTACCAGTAATAGCAAAAGCTTCGAGCAACAGTTGCTAGTAACCGTTGCCAGTAGCAACAACAGTCGCCAATCTAACGTCCTTGCAAAAATCAGAGTCACTGCAACGACCTTAACTAGCCCAGTCTAGGGACTTTAGTCAGACACCCAGACATAATGTATTGCAAAGCCAGCTGTTTGGGAGCTAATAACAGCTGACCACAGTAGATCGTCTGTCGGGTCATTTTAGTGACTACCACAATTTCCCATGAGTGACATTATCCTCATCGTCAGTTTTTGGGCTGCCTAAGGAATCATGAAAAAAGCAGTCTTACGTATCAATCGTGGTCGTACATAACTTTTTCTTCTTCTTGTTCTTCTTCTGCTTCTTCTTCTTCTTCTTCTTCTTCTTCTTCTTCTTCTTCTTCTTCTTCTTCTTCTTCTTCTTCTTCTTCTTCTTCTTCTTCTTCTTCTTCTTCTTCTTCTTCTTCTTCTTCTTCTTCTTCTTCTTCTTCTTCTTCAGCATTCCAAGTCTTTGAGTTTCATTGCTGCAGATATCAACAACCTCTTTTCATCACTCTGCTTGTCCTTCTCTTTCCAGGTGTGATTGTAGGTCTGTCTAAATAATATCTCTCCATCGACTTCGTGGTCTGCCTTGTGGTCTGCTACCATTTAGCTCCCTTGTTTATACAGTTTTTACCTCTCTGTCATCTGACATTCTCTCAATATGCCCTAGCCATTTCAGTCTGTTATAACCCATGATGCCAGTGATCAGTGGGGATTTCAACAGACTATGAATTGTGTTACTGCTTCTCTGCATTCCTTTTGCTGCTGTTTGCATCTTTGATGGGCCATAAATAACAGACATGCTAAATATAGTTAACGTACGGGTCGATATCTGTATTTCTCAGTGAACCGAGAGTCCCGCACCGAATGGTAGTTAACGTTATATGTAGTTAGAAGTAATGCGGAATCATGTCCCAGTTTCTTATGAGTTAACCAAGAAGCGGAGTGATTTTCTCTAAGCCGCTCGGAACTGTGAATGCTCAGTTGACTGTACTGACCCAGGAGGAAATATGATCGCGTGCGCGCGCGCGCGCGTGTGTGTGTGTGATTGAGTGTGTGAGTATGAGTGTATATGTGTGTGCGTGCGTGTGGTGCTTGTGTGTGTATATTTAAGTGCCGCATGATATGATTTATAGTAGCCTTATTGTGATTCTAACATTTACAAATTATGATACATTTTCTGTGTGACTATTAAATAATCAACATCGAAAAGAGAGACGTGATGTCCATATGCTGCAAGAAGCAGAATTTAAATATAGCATTAGAGCATGCATATATTAAACAGGCATCTGAGTTTAAATATCTTGAAACAACATTTATTGAAAATGGTAAATTGGACGAATAAATTAACATCCGATGCCGTAAAGCAGGCCAAGTACAGGTGTAGCTAGCACCCCCCCCCCCACCCACCCACCCACCCACCCACACACACACCCACCCCTACACACTTTTTTCTTACAGCATAAGGCAATCCCAATCAGCACCCCCCCCCCCCCCCAAAAAAAAAAACATCTCATACAAAGCATATTCATTCCCATGCTATGCTATAAGTGCCAGACGTGGTCACTCACAACAAAACATAAAAGAAAATTAGCAGCTAAGGAAATGAGAAAGACTGTAGGAGTGACCAGAAGAGATCAAATCAGGAATTAGGTCATACGAGATATAGTCCGCACAGAACCAGTTCTAAATTACATACAAAGACAGCAAAGCAAATCGTTTTCCCCCTTGGAGAGAATGTCTTTTGATGCTATACCATGCAAGATATATACTAAACAAGGAAAAGGACCTAGAGCAAGAGGTAGAACAAGAACAAACTGGTAAGATAACATCAGAGAAACCCTACAGCACCACTATGTGTCTATAGTCAAAGCAGCCAGAAGAGCACGAAGCAGGACCTTATATCTCCCTCTACACCCGAAGCGTAACAGAGGACGTTAAGAAGAAGAAGAAGAAGAAGAAGAAGAAGAAGAAGAAGAAGAAGAAGAAGAAGAAGAAGAAGAAGAAGAAGAAGAAGAAGAAGAAGAAGAAGATTATTACAGAGTATGGTTCCATAATAGACCTTTAAAAAAATTAGATAATAGGACAGGTCCCGAGGTGGGAACTATCTTAAGTCCACTGAATATGAAATAAAATAGTCGTTGAGAACATCCATGAGTGAAACAAAAACTGACAGTTTCTCGTACTTCAAACTGCACTATGCGAGAGGTTCAAGGTGAGATGAGACGTAAATCTCTTAGATATTTTACCACTGCCCTTTGGTGTTTAAACATTTCCAGCCAAATACCACACATATCAAGCATTGTATGACAGGCTTAGACAAGAGGATACTGACGCATTTAGAATCAAGGACAACCCGTCAATTGAAACCTTTTATAGGATTACCCACACACAAATAGACTGATACAAGGTCAGGCTGAAGCTTGTTATAACTGCAAAACAATAGTTCCAGAACACGTAATCAGCTTGCCCTATTTCTGTCTCATTCCATTTTTTTCTTTTCAGCTTTTGTTACTCGATCCACTTTCGTCCTTTTCAGGACGAAATTTTTTGTCATTTAAAGCCCTACTCTGGCTTATGCCAGGGGCCGCAATATAGGCAGGCCATAAATATGGCCAGATCTCTGAACGCGGTTTCTGGGACCTCTCCACGGCGATCCTCATCCGCATGGTATCACTTTGTGTGATGTCCTGGTGGGGTAGAAAGTCAGTCAGTCAGTCAGGCAGTCAGTCAGTCAGTCAGTCAGTCAGTCAGTCAGTCAGTCAGTCAGTCAGTCAGTCAGTCAGTCAGTCAGTCAGTCAGTCAGTCAGTCGGGTTTTGCTCAAGTTTTCATTCGCGTTTTATTGTTATTATTTTTAATGCAATTGCCAGTTTTAAGCTGGCTTGTTTTTGACCATTATTTGTTGGATTGTCGGCTCTGTGGCTAAGTCGATGCGAACGCTTCGTAATGCCGGGATGCAGGGTTCGATCCCAGCTGCGGGCCATGCGCCTTGCGTTGGTTTCGACAGTGGTATCAAGAATGCCGACCGTCCAGTAAACAATGGCAAACTACTGCACGAAAATTCGCCAAGAAAAATCACACAACAGCCAAGCACAACAGCCAGGGGCTGTTGGGGTTGGTTCTGCAACGTCCAGTAAAGGATACGCAACTAACCTAACAGTGTTGGATTGTTTCCCTTGGAAGTTTACATCTCAGGGTCAGTTGAATCAGAAAGGAGGTTTGCGATGTTAACGGTGAATAGGGTTTCCCTGGGAGGACAAATACATTTAGAGACCTGGTGACATCTGGAACTGGAATCATTGCCTCTTCAGTTGGCTGCAACTTTCATCAAAGTCAAAAGTATAACTGATTGATACATTTGCGCACGCAAAGAAATAGAAGAGCTGCCCTGTTGTTTTGTTCACCATTTATCGCCATCTGTGAGAAATTCAGAGTTCTTGTTTGAAATATTAGAGCAATTAGATACAACTATCAGTATCAGACGTGTTGGTCTCGTACAGTCGTCCCCATGTAGGATACATTTTTTTTTAAAACCCACCCTGGCTTTTGTCAGGGGCCCTAAATATAGCCGGGCCATAAATATATGGCCTTACGGCTGAAAGGGTTTTCTGAGACCTCTCCAAGGGTGATCTTCATCCGCATGGTAGCACTTTGTTTCCGGGTGTTTCTCGCTTGTGTGATGTCCTGGTGCCGTACAGCTACCTACCCACCTACGTGTTGGTGTTACATTACTTTTGGGAGTAAACCAGACAGGATGAGATAGGGATCTTGTTACACGAGGAAGCCATAGCCTCTTCAGTAGGCGATACTGACCAGGCAGTTGCTAGGGAGAAGAAGAACTTCATCCCTCACCTTAAATGGTGAACAATTCCTTCTTGTCATACTATTCTCATGTGCTGCAATTCCCTCGCCTTCCTATAGCACAATGTAAACTATTATCTAGAAAGACGGAAATGTACCATCTCTCCATGTGTCACGGTGCAAACAAAACACCGCTTTGCCTAATGGTCCAGTCCATAACCCGTACCCCACTATGCTAATTAACTACGTTTAAATGTGGAACATTGCAGCATAGATAAATAGTCCTTATTTAATAAGTATGGGTCAGGATATAGGAGACTTGGCCTTACTCAATCATAAATCCACTGGGTGTCAGTTATATTGTGAATTCACTTACATACAAATTACTTTTATGAGTGGCAAAGCTGTTTTCCATGGCTTAACCACCATCTATTAAGGTAGAAGAAATCTTTTCCGAGAGCGCTGCGTTCAAACCGTTCAGCCAGCCGCTGCTTAGTACTTCTTCTTCTTCTTCTTCTTCACTTCCTCTTTTACCGCTGTGGGTGTCGAGGGAGATATTAGGTTTTGTTTCTAGCTCTTTTGGCCGCCTCGACCATAGGTACATCGTGCTGTTGTAGAGTTTCTCTGATGTTATCCATTCATCTTGTTTTTGGTCTACCTCGTGCTCTACGTCCTTCTTCTCTTTTCATGTATGCTTTGTATGGTATGATGTCACAAGGCATTCTCTCTCAGTGGGCTTAGTACTGTCAGGTCTAAAGTCTTACCTATGAAAGCCAGTCAATGTAATCTGAGCGACTGTAATTGAGTGATGTGTGATATGGGAAAATGGTAACGGGGACAGTGTGTGGATATAAGATATTTTATATCCTGGTAGTACTAGTTCACCTGGGTGTTACGTCAGGATCACAGACAAGTTGATCAAACGGGGCAGTGACACCACCAAGCCTACCACCATTCAGGTGCATCACTGTACCTTGTTCCAGTCACTTTATAAACACCCTGGAAAGTGATATGATGGGTCAAAATCACTAAAAGACATCTGATAAAGTGTGTGAAATCCAAGGGTTAATCCACTGCAGACCGCCACTAGCCGACGCCAGAAATTTTGTTTTCAAGACCTGTGCCATTAAAATAGGTTAAAGGGAGGAAAGTCAGTCCTTAGTCTGCCGGTACAGACAATGAACAACATAAATGTATGATTGGGCACATATATACCTATTAATCACAGTGTCTAGTGGACAGGGAAACTTATCAAAGTACTGTACTGTTCTGTGGTGCCTGAATTCAAGTTAAGAAGTGCTGTTTGTGAGTTCCTGTGTGTGACTGTGGACAGGTGACAAAAATTGTTGACAACTGCCAGATGAGTATACATTTTGGGAATCTGAGGGTACAGCCATCCCGACACTTGGCGCCACAAGCTCACCCTTACCCTAAACATCTCCAGTGCTGTGATGATTAAAAACAGAGATCTATAGCAGCTCAGGAGTCTGAGTCATTTAGGCTTTTAAACATTTTAGCAGAACGTTGCCATCTGATGATTTAGATGTTTCATTTGAGAATAGTTCAGGTAAAATTAAAATTTGTATGCAAATATTCAGATTGTTTAACACTTGGAATCAACTATTTCTACTATTGCATATTTTTTGTTTATTTTAAACTCTTATCAGTTTGTTTTCCCTATGAGGATTTACATACGTTATTATGCTCACTGCAGGGGTTGCCTTAAATTCATCTCAAGTGTCACTGCAAGTCATAGGGCTATCGGTCATACACCCAGTTGTCGTCTTCATGGTGAAGGCTGGCTGTAAACGATCTCCAACACAATATATCTCGCGTCTTGGTAATACACTCTCTCAGACTGATGTTCATCCTTGTTTTGATGTTGGCTTCCCACTTGCATAGTTGTCTGCCTCTTACCTTCGACTTTCCCTTCAGTGTGTCATTTAAAAGGGTTTTGTGTTTTTTAATGAAGCCGAAAAAATTGCAATAGTCTTTATTTTATTCATTTCCGTAACTCTCTTTTCATTCGCAGACTCTCCGGAATCGCTGTATATGACTATGAGAAATACATGTACAGTGGAACCTCGCTTAACGAGCATAATTCGTTTAAGAATCATACTCGTTAAGCGAAACACTCGTTATGCGAAACAATTTTTTTCAAATAAATTTATGTAAAATACGATAATGCGTTCTATGAAAAAAAAAAAAAAAAAAAATACTCACAAAATGCTATGAATAACGTTTATTCAAAGAAAAGTATTATGTTCTCTATTGTTAAGAAGAGTGAATCATCTTTTTCTTTTCGCCTTGTCGATCATCTTGAGGCAGGCAACGATGTTGAAGTGATTTCTCCAAAACTCTTTGAGAGTGAGGTTGGTCTCTTCAGTCACCTAAAAACAATGCTCGAACAGTGCTTTAGTGTAGAGTTTCTTAAAGTTAGAAATAACTTGCTGGTCCATGGGCTGGAGAAACGGAGTGGTGTTGGGAGGCAGAAACTGGACCTTGTTGAACTTTAATTCTTCAGGGAGGTTATCTTGTAGGCTTGGAGGATTCATGTACATATATCACACAAAAATACAAGTTTGAGAAAATGTGTGATCACAAGCGACACTACGATGCTACTGGAACGAGTGCTACAACACAGACTGATGTGACATGCGCACCATTCGGGACTTCCCCTCTCCTCGCCACTCGTTATGTGAAACGTCGCTCGCTACGCAAGTCATTCTTTTACAATTTGTTTTGCTCGTTATGCGAATTACTCGTTATGAGGGGTGCTCGTTAACCGAGGCTCTACTGTACTAAATCTACCATCATCCCCATTGACTGCTTAACATGTGGGAAGACTGTATAGCGATACTCAAACTTGTAAATATCTATATCAACTTTATGTCGCTGCGTTTTTTTTTTTTTTTTTGGATCTCTATTACTGTCAGTCTGCTGCTTTTCTGCCTATGGTATCCAATGTTATTTTACACCCGTGTGCCATGATGTCGATCTGTTGTTCAAAAATTTAAAACGAACCATAAGTTCTGGTGCTCAATTCTTCATTTGTGATCAAATTGTGTCAAAACTTTCGCAGTATTCTCCTTCGACTTTCATTTTCAAGACTTTCTAGTTTATCTGTAATTCCTGATGTCATTTTCCAACACTCACTGAAGGATAATAGTATTCCCAGTGCTTGATTTAGGTGTAAGCGCACAATCTGCTGGGCTTTAACAAATTTCGGAGAAAAATCATTTTAGCTAAAGACAATTTTAAAAATGACTAAGAACAACGTCTCAAGAAAAATTGTTCGTAGAAATTGAAAGGTAACAGGTTCGATTTCCGGAAGCGTAACTATAGATTTTTTATGTTGTCTTGTGTGTCCTTGTAACTTTCTACCTTTCTTCTTCTTCTTTTTTTTTTTTTTTTTTAAATAAAACCCAATCAATATATTGTCTGTTTCTTTACGATATCATGTTTATTGATGATATCACAGGTTTGGCAAAGTCACACTTTTGTAAGCCAATTCTTCCCTTTTTGCCAACCGCTTTACTGCAAACGAGTGAATATAATTAGCAAAATGGTGAATCTGATCTGCAAAGGGGCTAATTCGATTTGTACACCTTTCTTTGCCGCCCTGTGTCTCTCTTACCTTGCATTTCATCACGTTTATTAAGGAATACTCAAGCAGCAGATATGGAGAGAGACACTCTCACATTCAGACATACTTTCATATCAGACATTCAAACAAACAAACTCACACACACACAGAATACTCACATAGTCTCCTCTCTCTCTCTCTCTCTCTCTCTCTCTCTCTCTCTCTCTCTCTCTCTCTCTCTCTCTCTCTCTCTCTCTCTTTCGCGTGATCATGTTAAAAAAAAACGGGTGTTGTCTCTTTCAACTTTGGCAATGTCTTTGATGTTTTGAAGAATTTCCTGATTTGCCTGTTCTATAAACACCAGGACACATTTCAGTTTCCTGCTTTAATGGGGCTGTGGCTCCTGTTCTCTTTGGTCGTTTACTGCGAGGCTATTTTCCCCCTGATTTTGTTGGTGTTTTCCTTCCCTCCTTTACTGCCAAAACTAATAATGTCAAGAATTGTTAATCTTTCTTCAGCCGATTTTAATCTTTTAAATGTTTCTGTCTTATTTTTTTTAAGACTTTCTTTTATCAGCTTTAAACCTGAAAATGACTTGTCTTTTAGAGTTACACCTTTAACGTCAGGGCTGGATTGGTTATGTCCTAGTGCAGTGGTTCCAAAACTTTGCGCCACGGCGCCCAGGGGAGCTGCGACCTCTTCACATGTGCGAAATATTCAAAGATACACAAGCTTTAATTTTTTATCTCTTACACACGCTTCCCGGGGCTCCGCGGTACACAGTTTGAGAATCACTGATCTAGCGGATTGATAGGCAGTTAGTAAAGTACAGTAAAGGACCCATTCCAAGCCTCTAGGTGTTTTGGTCCTACAGGACTCATCATCGGCACTTTTCCGTCTGTCCAGACGATAGTGTTATATTGCGCAATGAGGAGGCATGAGACTCACAGCCCATGGCGATGGCGAGTGTGACTAGCAAGACCTGCCCGTGTCAAGAAAAGTTTTCCACAATGGTAGCATGGGATTTCAGGACCATTGTTAACAACACTTGTGTTTAATCCGTTTCTTTTCAGACGCTCATCTGTCATCCTTTCTGCAATCATTTCTTCCTTCAGGCTCATTCCCTTCCTCGCATGCTTTTTCCATACTACACGGTCCATGGCATTTTGTTCCTATAGGACAAGACCTATTTTTTATAGACCAATTGGCTCGCTAGCGTAGTTGGCTAAACCGTACTGCGCTGTGACCGGGTGACAAACTGCTTTTGGACCGGGTTCACGCCCGGGAGAGGCAGAAAAGCCACTTTTCTCCCAGATTTACGGTATTTTTCATGGAATCAAGGTCGAAGTGTTGCGATATTCATAATACCGAGCCTAAGGGTTAACAAATCATGGCTTCTGGATACTACCAACAACAACAACAAAAACAACAACAAAATAGACCAATCGGCACTTTGGTGTATGTATGTAGTCAGCATCACGACGGCCGCCTTTACTTCCCAGGACAGCCACCTGGTACCCACTCAAGGCTGGGTCGACGTGGGAGCCAAGGTCATTTGTAAAAGAGAAAAAAATCCTGCATCGTTAAGACCCGACCCACGACCTTCCGATCCGCAGGCGAGCGTCCAGCCGTTATACCATAGCGCTCTCTTGGTAGGCATTACCCGTCCAAAATTGCAAATCCTCTGGAAAGCTCTAGAATGCCTTTCTGTATGCAGAATTGACGCCACTTCAGTGTTCGCGATCTCAAGGCTGTGATATAGATGCTGTCGGTATGTGGCGTGTTGACACATCAGCAACCGGGTCATTCATTGGCTGACCAGTAGAAGACTTCGTCGCTGATCGAGACAGTATTTCGGGCTGTCTCCCTTGATTGCATGAACACTGCAAACGTCCTTTTCCTGACTACTTGGGGCGAGCTATTTCAAAGCCATTTCATATGGCGCAAATAAACTAGTCACAATTATAACCTGAAGCTCCCCCTTCAGGTATGCTGGCTGGACGTGACGATATTTTTTTTAAATCAAAGCAACGGGAAGGGGGCGCGTAGACTAATGATGTTAAATACTGCAGAGATGACTTTGAAGACACTTTATAATGAATGTAATCTTTGCTACGTTGGTGTTTTTGACAGTGAGATTAACAACCATTCTGCTGAAACCTCTAATCGTAGAATAACAAAAATTCTGTTCAAACCTCTAATCTTACTAAGTCATCCAGGAGACATTATGCAAAACTAAAGACATAATATTGGGAAATTGGGGGGGGGGAGGGGGGGGGGGAGAGACGTTCTTCGTCATTATGCTTCATTTTTGTCTCATTTATAATTCAGCTGTTGCGTTTCCTCAAAGGGTAATTCAGGAAGACATTTTAGAACGGTCCATCATACAAATGCTACAGAATATGTTTATGGGGAGTGAAATTCGAAGGTTAAAGTTTATGATCTTAGTTTTTTTTTTTTTTTTTTCTTGTCTTTAAGACAGCATTATTTAAATTTCTTAACTAAACTTGGCTCACAGTTAGACCCAGCCCAAAACGGTAACCAGGAGTTGTTCAAGAGGTAAAGGCAGTAAGTGCAAAATTGATCACTTTACCCATCGAGTGCAAACTGGTCTATGAAACATATGTCTAGCATCATATACTGCAATGATGCTTACTGTATGGAACTGGAGTACTGCAGTAATCTGGGACCTCATTCATTCATTCAGTAGCATGTCCCTCGCGGAACCTCGCTGCCATAACAACCCTCCGGAAAACCTTCCTATCCTGAGCAAGATGTCCTGCGTCTGATACACCCATCTGGAAATCATCTGCCACATCCTGCACCCATCTTCTCCTTGGCCTTCCTCTTCCTCTCTTCCCAGGCATATACCCCTCCATTATTGTTCTCTCTAGACTTCCATGACGTTTCAAGTGACCAAAATATTTCAATTTAATTTTCTTTGTTTTATTGTCTTTACTAGCCAACCCTCTTCAATATAAACTGTGGCCTTTTACAAAATGCTTTTCTGCGGGAAACTGCCACCCCTATCCTCGTTTGGGTTCTGAAGCCTCATTGTGTGGAAAACAAGAATAGACCTACCGCCCCCG